>JBBPBX010053314.1:0-23886 GCA_038048925.1 Garcialebias charrua | reverse complement strand
GTGCATCTTTCAGGTTGGGTGTGAGTTTTGGCATATTGGTCTTTTCGAAGAACTGAGAAGATAAATTCTTGTTGGTTTGGGATTCTGACATAGGCGTAATTTACACGGGGGTTGTGGGGGTTTTGACCCCCACAATAATTTGATCCGGTCATTTCAACCCCCCCAATAAAATGACATCATTTCGTCATTATACATATCTTACATCAATAATTGATTTTCTTTATTCATTCAAATTTTTTAGTAAAATTGCTGCATGTTTTTAACAAACTCCCTGAGGACTGACCCCCTCCCCTGCAAATAATTTGGTATCACCCATCTCACCGGCTACAGGAAGTCACGTGAGTCACGGAGCTGCTCATGAAGTTGCCCAGAAGTTTCTACATGCATGTGTCCGAAAAAGGCCTCCTTTGGTCTGACTGACTCTGTCGCTGCCTGCCCCTTGCTATGGATGTAGCTGCTATTAGCTGTGAGGTTCGCTGTTTTTGTTTGCAAGATACCACTCATAAACCACACCGCGGATTTTTAAATCCAGCTGATTTCACATTTGGTTCAGCTCAGGAGCCCGTCTGCTGTAGTGAGGTAAGAAATATATTTTTTAAGCGTTTATTTAACTAAATTTAAAGAAACAAAGCTCCGGTTTGACCCGCCTGGCGCCTGCATAAAAATCAGCGAACTTTTTTTTTTTAATCCAGCTGATTTGAACATTTCGTCAAACTCAGGAGTATGTCTACTATCACCCATAAGTCAGCGAAGAAATACTGTATATTTTTAAGCGTTTATTTAGCTAAATTTAAAGAAAGAAAGCGTCCGGTTTGACCCGCCTGGCGCCTGCATAAAAATCAGCGAACTTTTTTTTTTAAAATCCAGCCGATTTGAACATTTCGTTAAACTCAAGAACACGTCTTCTATAAAGTCAGCTTAGTAATATATTTTTTCTCGCAAAGAAATAATTGTTTTTACCGTGTTTCTTTGTGAAGTTCTTCGTACTAGCTGGGTCCTGTCGCCGCCATCTTGATCAGGACAAAGCTGACGCGTCGCGTGGAGATGACGCGTATACAGCAAGAGAAATTGAATATGATGTCCCATTAAGTAAAGCAGAAATAAAAATAATTGTTAAAGATAAAATAAATGATATGTGGCAGGAGAGGTGGGATTTAGAGGAAAGAGGAAGACATTTACATAACATACAGAAGGAGGTACTCCTAAGTGACGATAGTAGTTTAATGACTAGGAGAGAGGAAGTATGGATTAACAGGTTGAGGATTGGGCACACTACATTAAATAGTGGTCTAAAGATAATAGGAAAACATCCATCAGGTGACTGCTCTAATTGTGGGGTACTGGAAGGAGTGGAACATGTGTTGATTTATTGTAAGAAATATAATAAAGAGAGGAAGGCACTGGAAAGGGTAATGGGGAGTTCGGTGACAATGGTTACTTTATTGAAGAAAAATCAGTCACAGGTTATAACTAAAGCACTTGTTAAATATTTGAAAGTTACAAAATTAGCTGAAAGGATTTAATTTTATTTTTATTAATTAATTAATTAATTTATTTTTTGTTGAAAGTAGACTCTTGAATTACATCTCCGTCCGGTTGATGGCGGTAATACACTGAGTTTGTAAACTGCCAGTAAACACCATCGAAGAAGAAGAAGAAGAAGAGATGACGCGTATTAAACACTGAAGCGTATAGTGTACAATTTTTTCGTGTTTATTGTTAATCACAACCCCCCCAATGTTAGACCTAAAGTTACGCCCCTGGATTCTGAAGTATATAAATGGGAATAAAAGTCCTTAAATGCTCTGTTAATTTGTAAATGATCTAGAGTTGTGGTGCCGTTCTCTAATTGGATCTTAGGGATGATTTGTTTAGCCATGGCACCCTTCAACTGATTTGCCAGTAGTTTTCCTGACTTTTCTCCATGTATGTAAAATGATGATTTACTTTTCAAAAGTGATTGTTCTATTGAGTATGTAGACAATAAATCAAACTTAGTTTTGAGTTCTACTTTTTTTTTGTACAGATTAGGGCATTTGTTTTGAGCGTATTGTTGATCAATTTCTTTTATCTGCTGGGCTAAATCAGTTCTTTCTTTTTGAGATTTTTGCCTCAGCCGAGCGGTATATGAAATGATTTGTCCCCTAAGATAGGCCTTAAGGGTATCCCAAACTGTTGACAGTGGGATCCCAGGAGTTCTGTTTATGGATAGAAAGAAGGTTATTTCTTTTTCTATAAATGTAACAAAATCATTGTTTGACAGTAACGTTGAATTGAATCTCCACTGTCTACTCCTTATAGGAATGTCAGGGAGGGACAAAGACAGAGTGACAGGTGCATGGTCTGAGATGACAATAATAATAATAATAATAATAATGTCTATTCCTGTCATCTGCGTATGTTTCCCATACACAGACGAAATTCGTCTCTGCATTTAACCCAACCACCTACCAGGTGGTGCAGTGAGCAGCCCGAAAGCGCCCGGGGAGCTGGAGAAATAGGTGTGCACTCATAGACACCCCAAGCTGGGTAGTGGCCGGGGCGCGAACCCGCGACCTTCGGGTCCCAAGTCAAAAACCCTGCCACTAGACCAATACTATGGTAGTCACAGCCACGGACAGAGGGAAGAAGTTTGTTGTCCATGAAAAAGTAATCGATCCTCGAGTACGAGTGATGAACATGAGAAAAAAAAGAATATTCTCTCTCAGCTGGGTGTAAAAAACGCCATACATCGCACAGGCCATACTTAGATAGAAAGGCACGAATAGTGTGGGACGACCTGCTGGCTGTGGCAGGGTTTGTAGAGGATCTGTCCAAAACTGGGTCCAACCAGCAATTCAAGTCACCACTGAGTATCAATGAGTATGTGTTTAGGTCCGGGAGCAGTGAGAATAATTTCTCAAAGAAACCAACATCATCCGTATTTGGGGCATAAACATTAACTAGCACTACTGGTGTGTTGTACAATTTACCGGAAACAATCACAAAACGACCATATTTATCTGAGTTAACTTGAAAAGGTTCAAATGAAATGTCTTGACTGATGAGGATCGAGACGCCCCGAGCCTTTGCTCGAAATGAGGAATGGAAACTCTGCCCGTGCCATGTTTGCAGTAATCGTTTGCTATCGTCACTTCTAATGTGAGTCTCCTGCAGGAAAGCAATGCCTGTTTTTAACTGTTTTAAATGAGAAAGCACCTTCCTTCTCTTGACGGGGTGGTTCAAACCTTTGACGTTCCAGCTTGACAACACCAACTGACCACTCATATTACTAATAATTTGTATAAGAAAGGTAGGTAATACAGTCTAATGTGTTGATGGCTGTGCAGTTCTTGGCAAAGTGAAAGAAAATATAAATTAATGGCAGTGATGGACCCCCCACCCCCTCCCTTTCCCACCCTGGACAGCTGCAACAGACAGAAGCAGCAAGCTCCATAGAAATTAAAAATAAGTCTCCTGTCTAACTTTTAAACTAGTGCTCCAGTATCATCAGAGAAAAAAAAATGTATAAGCACCTCATGCAAGGCCAAAAATGTACACATAGATGTGTGATCACGCATACACATATAAACAAGGTTAAATTAATCCTAATCCTAAATTAAATCTTCAATCAGTCCAAGACCAATTCAAGATTCAATTCAAGATAGTCAACAGGTAAACAAGAAGAGGAAAAGTGTTAATAGTTCAAAATAATATATTAAAAACATTATATATTTCACCCATTTTTATACCTGGATAGGCCTACTTCAATTATTTATGTGCCTAAATACCTAATGCCTAAAAAAAAAAAAAAAAAAAAAATTTTTTATAAGCACCTCACAAACTAGTTTAAAGTATGCAAGGCCAAAAAAATGTATACACATAAATGTGTACCGGTAATCACGCACACATATACAAACGTAAAGTTAAATTAATCCCAATCTCAAATTAATTATCAATCAATCCAGGACTAACCCAAGATTCAGCTCAAAATAGTCAACAGGTAAACCAGAAAAGGAAAAATGTTTCATTTCAAAAATGTTAATAGTTCAAAAAAAGCTGCAACTAAAAAAAGTCTCAGATAATCAGAGTATGGGCAGAGTCCTGCTCATCTGTTCCTCACCTCATGTAAAGAAAAGTTTAGTGTAAACAGAAACAAAGCCAGTGCGGGAACAGCGCATTGGTGTCAGCAATACGCTTCCGTACATTGCTCATCAGTCAAAGAAAAGTTTAAATATTACTTGCGCTGTGAAGCTTGAAAGGTGTCACTGAACTTCTGCGCCTCCTCCACAGAGCCCAACCACTTTCTGTGTCCATCAGGTAAAGTCACGCGAAGTCGAGCAGGAAAAAGCAGAGCAGGTTTTAGACCCAGAGAATACAGTGCGGACATCACGTCCTTATATTCCACTCGCTGGTTGAGGACTTCTGGGCTGTAGTCTTCCACGATCCGCACTGGTTTCCCCTGGTATTCAAGCCTGCCCCTGCGTCGGGCCTCCCGAATCAGCAGCTCCTTCACCTGGACTCGGTGCAGTCGCAGGATAACCGGGCGCGGCCGCTGGTCCGAGGCGGGTTTCGGAGCGAGAGTTCTATGGGCCCGGTCCAGTTCGGGTGGAGAAGGAAGCGTGTCACGCCCGAAGATGTCGCACAGCAGGTTGGAGAAAAAGTCTGTGGGACGTCCGCTTTCAATAGATTCCGGTAAACCCAGCACACGAATATTCTGCCGTCTGCTTCGATTTTCTAAATCCGCCAGTTTAGATCTTAGTCTGGCGTTTTCCTCCTGGAGAGTTGAGCAGGTGTTTTCCACCTCCGACATGCGCTGGCTCAGGTCGTTAGTGACAAGTTCCAGTGATGACACACGCTGGCCGTGTTCCTCCACCGCGAGCCGAGTCTGGTCCAATTTGAGATCCAGCTGGTGAAAAGTTTGTTTGAATTCAGCTGACAGCGCAGCGCGGTGCTCCTCCAGCAGCGAGGTAATTGCCTCGAGGGTTAGGCCAGCGTCATCGTCCTTCTTCGATCTTGCCGACCTCTGAGACATTTTTTAATCCAAAATCTTCAAAAGAGATACTTGATGGAAGTTGTGTGCGTGATGATAGGAAAAAATATTACATATAGAGGGCTTGGTGGTACTAAAAAATAAATTTTACCCGGAGCACTGGCAAGTGCGACTCACTCCATCTCACGACCACACCCCGTTTCCTGGAATATCTTTAAAAAGATCTGAAGATGGTACAATCTTCTTATTTCTCTGTCTCCCTCCTTTTTTGATTGATTGTTCTGAAATCTCCAAAATCATCTTACAAACACAACTATTTACATCATTAACATCCATTGTCATGTCAGTTTTCTCTGTCCTTTTATTGCTCAAATATTTGAATTTATTCCAATCTGCTTTATTAAAGTTCCAGTTCTTATTTTTTTATACTATTATTATTTAGTATTATTCCAGTTGTTATTTTAATGGGATAGTGATCACTACCAATTGTTGTATTTTTATTAATGTCCCATCAACTAATTCCAGCCATTGAGTTTGATACAAATATTAGATCTATTACTGATTCTTCTCCTGTTCTCACATTAATCCTTGTTCCCCTTCCATCATTAAGACATACTAGGTTTTCATGTCTATTAACTCTTCAATAATTTGTCCATTTTTATCATTACATTTACCCCATAACGTACTACTGTATTTGCATTAAAATCTCCACACCATATAACTTTCCATTCCATATATCCCATCATTTCCTCCATCATTTTCATTCAGTTGTTCGTAGTTTACACAGATTATAAAAAATATTATTGTATATTTTTCTTCTACCCCGTATTTCAACTACAATACTGTATATTACAATTCTATACCTTTCACTACCATCTGATATTGTGGCCGTGGCCTAGTGGTAAGGGCAATTGTCTCCCGATCGGAAAGTTGGCGGTTCGACTCCCGGGACCCGCGCCATGTGTCGTTGTGTCCTTGGGCAAGACACTTAACCCCGGGTTGCTCCCAGTAGGACTGGAAAGCACCTTGCATGGTAGTCTGCCGCCACCGGTTTATGAATGTGTGTAGCATTCAATATATATGTGTAGCACTTTGAGATTTTCAGTAATGAAAAGTGCGTTATAAATTGAATTAATTATTATTATTATTATTGTATTCCCTGCTTTATATAAACCCAACACCCTCCTCCACTTCCCTCTTCCCTGTCCCTTCTGATACCATCATACCCTTTTATAACAAAATCCAGGTGAGGTTTTAACCAAGTTTCCTGTATGCATATAATCTCTGGCTTTTCTTCAAGTTCATCTATGTATCCTTTAAATTCCTGTCAATTTGCAATTAGGCTTCTTGCATTCCACTGTATTATTATCATATGTTTTTATCAGCTGGGGTTCCTGTTTTCCCATCTGATTCCAACTTTTTATTTATGGCTTCCCAAGATCCTTCTTTAAACCCCAAAAACTTTTCAGCTCCTCTTACTATTATTTTAATCTTTTCTGTTTTGTGTTTGGCTTGATCCGTGCAATTAATAACATATGCTACAAATAATATTAGTTTTTCCACAGCCACAGTAATGTTTTCTTCTGAATCTCTATCATTTTGCTGTTGGTTTTGTCTTTCCCTTTCATCTGTATCTTTTGTCCTTTGTCCTTGAACACTCCTGACTGCCTCAGCATAACTTATGTTTTTTGTCATTTTTTTTTATCTTCAGGATTTCCTTTGCCCTCTTCCTTACCTCACAACCCCCATATGTTACCCTATGTTGCCCACCACAATTACAGCACTTTTCCTGTACATCATCCTTACACTCTTCAATTTTATGGTCTCCTCCACACTTTGCACACCTTTGTTTTCCTTTGCATACAGCAGCTACAGTATATGCTCATATCTCTGACATTTAAAACAACGTAGTGCTGGCGGGATGAAAAGCCTCACTGGGAAACTCAGAAATCCTATTTTGATTCTTTGCTGCAGAACATTCTCAGAAAACTCGATCAATGCTGACATACTTCCTACTCGTTCTCCATTTAGATTTTTTCTTAATCTCTGTATGTCTTTCACCTGTGCATGTTTTGTTTTAATGTATCCAAATCCTCATCTAATGGTATGCCATGAATCACACCTCGAATTCTTTTGTTTTCACCTATAACCTTTCTTTCCACCACCGTTTTTTTTGCACATGCTTTCAACATGTAATGCCTTTCTTTTCTGTTCTTCAGTTTTGCAAATCACCATTACATTTCCGTCTCTCAACACTTTCACCATTTCTACCTCTCCAATCTTCTTTTTTCATTTCTTTCGATAAAATTATTAGACATATGGGGTTCTGCTCTTCCTCATTCGTAAACTGCAATATTATTTTATGTTTCCCCATCTCTACCTTACGTCTGACCACTTTTTCTTCTTCAGAACTACTTTTCCGGTTGTCAAACATTCTTATTTCATCCATCTTATCAAAAAAGGCATTCAATACAAGATCAACTGGACTTTATCATCATCACTTTATCATGGACTTCATCCATCTTATCTCTACCACCTCCTCTACCTCTCCCTTTTACTGTTGTCCATCCATCACAATCCACATCGTCCTCATTATTCCCTGCCTGCGTATCCATTCTGAGCCATTTACATACAAGTTTATGCCAAACCAGCTACTAACAAAAATAGGTCCTCAAAGTGGTGTTGAACTGCCAGAGCTCTTCCCGTCTGGCCTACCAGGATTCTCAGCAGCTAACAAGCAGTAAAAATGGCTCCAAACTTGACAAAAGACATGGAAGAACTAAAACTAAAAGACATGGAAGAACTAAAACTATCATTGAATGTCATGTCAGAAGAAGCAAGGTGGTGAAGCAACAAACAAGATTTATGCGTTTGATTGGAGAATTTCAACAACTGAAAGCAATTATCAATGAAAAGGATGAAACGATTGAAGAGCTGGGAAAAAGAGTGGAGGCCCTGGAACAATATACATGAACGGAGGACGTGGTGATATCTGGACTTAAGACGACAAACAGCACATATGCAAGAACAACAGCAGAAGATAATAATGGGGAAGACGCACCACTAGATGAACTACTTTCACTTGAGCAGCAAGTCATCAGGTTCTTCAGCAGAAAAAAACATTTTGCTGGATAGTAAAACTATTGCTGCTTGTAACACAGTGCCGCAAAAACAAAATACAAGCTTGGATAAACGGAATAAAATACCAAATATCATCATTTGATTTGTGAGTACAAAACACAAAATTGAACTACTAAAAGTTGTAAAAAAAATCTTAAGGGTACAGATGTGTTTGTAAATGAGCACCTCACAAAGAAGAATGCAGAGATTGCTTACCAAGTGAGGATTCTGAAAAAGAAGAAAAAATACAAGCCACATGGGCTAGAAATTGTAAAATATTGATAAATCTGAATGGTTCTCCTGAGCAGGCTAAAGTCCTCACCATCAACAATTTATTTATTTATTTATTTATTTATTAACAATGTTTCTGAGCTGGAGAAATATAGATAAAGAAGAAAATGGGGGACAAACAAACTTGGTATTATGAGTTACAGGGTTTTTGTTTTTTTGTTTTTCTGTCTGTCTGGTTCTATACATGTTGATGGAGGTGAACGACATACCATATCATCCTGAGTGAAAGTACACAATTTGATCTTTAAAATAGATTTTAAAGATCATAAATGTTATGTTATAGAAACTGATATAGACCCAGAGACCAATTTCAGTTATAATACTAAACCTGATTGTGAATATTATTCTGAAGACAATATTAATGTGGGGTTGGGGAGCTTTTCACTAATTCACTTTAATAGTAGGAGCATGCAAAGTAATTTCTCTAAAATAAAAAGCTACCGTCAAACATTTGATGAGAAATTTAGCGTGGTAGCAATCACAGAAACCTGGATCACTGAAGGAAATGAACTGTTGTGTGGTTTAGATCTGGGGTCTGCAACCGTTACAATCAGAAGAGCCATTTTATGCCTTCGTTCACTAAATTAAAAGTGTTCAGAGCCACAACAACATGCTACAATTGTGGTTCTCAACTGGTGGCCCATGGGCCACTTTAGGTTTGTTGGAAGGAGCTTTTGTGGCCACTAGGGGTGACATTATAAATTTAAAACTACTAATAATTTATATTTTTACAATTTTTAGACAAATGAAAAGACCAGATTCTTTTAAAGAGAGGGTTTTTTAAATTAATAAAAGCTATGAACTATGCAGACGTAGTTAATATTTTTAATTGTGGAAAAATAAATTAAGTACTGTATAGAAATAAAGCATAACGTTAACGTGGGTATGCTTTACTCCTTGTACTTGTTCCAGTATTTAAAGTGTGTGAGACATGATGTTGGAACTATGCATCTTTAGAAAGATGAGCTACTCAGCTTTGATTTTTTGTACACAAATGCTTCGAATAATTAATATAAAAATATTTTTTAATAAAATATTTCTCTGCAGTGTGTCGCATTTTTCTGGTGGAGAAAGGAGGGGTCAAACACAGACACATTTTATGACGCAATCGCCAGAATGCACCATTTTAAATAACTATGGCAGAGAATATATAATCCGAGGAATTAAGCAATTTAAGTCAAAGTCAACTTTATTGTCAGAACTGCAATATGTACAGGACATACACAGGATTGAAATTGGACCCATGAAGACCCGGTGTTTCTTCTGCCACTCACTGGACCCCGTTTGAACGTCCCACCTGGATCTGCGGTTCTCCTGTGGTTTCTCCTGGTTTTCAACAAGATTAGCAGGGAAGTTTTTTACTTTTGCTGATTTTTTCTGCTGTCCTTTGTTGACCTCGTGGCGTGGGGGGAAGAAAGCGTACCTGGTGCGTGAGCGTGGGGGAGGTGTTTTTGACTGGACCAGAACCGAACCGAACTGGCTGTGGGGACATCACCTACATTAAGTCCACATTAAGTCTGTTTCACCTCCGTGGAACCTGAGCCCATCTGCGCGCGTGTGCTTGCAGCTGACTGGACCCGACTGGAGCTGCGCTCTCTCTGCTCTGTGCTCACACGCGCGTTCATCTGAGGGACGTGCGGATGTTTGAACTGCTGCTGAAATAATTCTGGAGCTGAGAGGTTCTGTTAGGCTTCAGTTTGAACTGCTGCTGAAATAATTCTGGAGCTGAGAGGTTCTGTTAGGCTTCAGTTTGAACTGCTGCTGAAATAATTCTGGAGCTGAGAGGTTCTGTTAGGCTTCAGTTTGAACTGCTGCTGAAATAATTCTGGAGCTGAGAGGTTCTGTTAGGCTTCAGCCCCTCTGGACTTGCTGTGTTTTTTTCTGGAGATGGCTTTTTCAGGCTGAAGAGGCTGAAGGCTGAAGAGGGGAGCAGCAATAATAATGAACATCTTACCTGCTGTAGATAACTTTTTAAAGAGCCTCATTTGTTGTTGTGAGCTCAACAATAAACATCTTACCTGCTGCAGATAACTTTAAAGAGCCTCATTTCGTTGTTGTGGGCTGTTTGTGGATCAAACGAGCGGAGAGTGAAGCGCGGAGGATCTAGATCGTCGCTGTTTGGTGCCTGTTTTCACACCGAGAGCTGTTTGTGGATCAGACGAGCAGAAAGTGAAGCGCGGATGATCAGGATCGTCGCTGTTTGGTGCCTGTTCCACACTGTTGGGGAGCTACTTGTGGATCAGACGGGCGGAGAGAATCGTGCGCCGCTGAGGATCAGGAGCTGCTGTTGCTGTTGTTTGGTGCTGTTCACGCTGTTGTCCCTTTGCTGTCCTGATACAGGCTACAATCATGCCCTTAATTTTAAGAGGCATTTCTGGCATCACACTCTGCTGTTTGCTGCAAATTGCTTGTTTCTACCCGTTGATTCTGGATCCAGCTTGTGTTAACCAGGACCACATCCATTCATATTCACAGGGGGGCTGGACCCCCTATCACACAAACTGTAGTTGGGCCTCCTCAAAGGAACTGTTTGCACACTTAAATTGTGACGCTTTATGGTCAGAGACTTTTCTGCATCATTCATATTACTGTCATTATTTTCAGTTCTCAGACTATCTGGAATCACTGAATCTTATCAACTCATCTGGATCTGCCCATCACTGCGACTTTCATTGTTTTTGGGCTCTGAATGATCGTGTCTTCATTAATGTTTCACATGGTTCAATTATGGGGGCAAAATGTCACACTGTTAACTCCTGTAATTACACATCACTGACAAAGAAGTCAAGTAAATGTCTGATATTAATGTTGTTATTGATCTCAGGGATTCAGCCAAACCCAGGGCCAATCACTAACTACTGTACACCTAATGAGTTTAAAAATATTTCAGGTCTCCGTTTTCTGCATGTAAACGCTCGTAGCCTTCTAAAAAAACTTGATGAATTGAAAATCCTAATCACTTCTTCTGGGGCAGATGTGATCGTTATCTCTGAAACTTGGCTCAACAATTCTGTTTTGAAAAATGACCTGGCAATCAATGAATTTAAGATCTATCGTTGTGATCGTAATACAAGGGGAGGTGGAGTCGCTATTTACATCAGAGATTCTTTGGCTGCCAGGATTGCATCTAAAAAAACAATCGCAAACCAGTTTGAGGCTTTAGCTGTGAACATCACTTTGAAAGGAGGTCAGCCCTTAACTGTTGTTGGTTGTTATCGTCCCCCCTCCGCAACACCTGAAGCTCTGTCCTCCCTGACTGAATTCATAGGAAATTTAAAACACAATGAGATTGTTTTGGCTGGAGATTTCAACATTGATTGGAATAAGTCGACCCCCCTCTGTGATAAATTCAAGGAATGTTGCCTATCTCTCAATCTAACACAACTTATCGATTCTCCCACCAGACCAAACATAAAATGTCCCGAAAAATCTTCTATCTTAGATCTGTTTTTCACAAATGCACCTCACAAATTTCCTGGTATAGGTGTATTTGCCAACGTTTTGAGTGATCATTCCATAATAGCAGCTCTTAGATCTACTAAACTTCCACCTGCTAAGCCCAGAATAATTCAAAAAAGGGATTTGAAACGTCATTCCTTTGGGATCTATCCCTCTTTGATTGGCAACGTATCCTACAAATCAATGACGTGAACACCGCTTGGAACTATTTTCATGAAAGTTTCATTTACTTTGTAAACAAACACGCACCTTTCCGGCAGTTCAGGATAAAGAGCCGTGACAGCCCCTGGTTTACTCCTGAACTAGCTGATCTCCTGCACTGGAGAGATCATCTTTGGGCCGCAGCAAGAAAATCACACTCAGACACTGATTGGTTGAAATTTCGGCAGCTAAGGAATAAATGCACAACTGCCATCAAAGCCGCAAAACGTAACTACTTCTTATCTCAGACCTCCAAAAATCTAAACGATCCTAAAAAATTCTGGAAAACCATCAAATCTCTCTCAGGCACCCCCCAATCATCTGACCTCCCATCACAATTTCTTGTTGACTCTGTTCCTGTGTCAAATAAGCACGAGATCCTGAACTGTTTCAATAAACATTTTGTTGCTTCTAGTTCATTATTTGACACAGTTACAAATGGAAAATCAGCCACTTTATCTAATAATCAAACTTCTACAAATCAAATCCCTCCTACAAGTCAACCATCTGTTAATCACACCTTCTCTTTTTCTCCGTTCTCAGTCAGTGAGGTAAATAAACTGTTAAATGATCTTGATCCTAAAAAATCTGCAGGTCCAGATGAACTTCCACCTTATTCGGGGCGGCCGTGGCGTAGTGGTAAGGGCAGTCGTCTCCCGATCGGAAAGTTGGCGGTTCGACTCCCGGGACCCGCACCATGTGTCGTTGTGTCCTTGGGCAAGACACTTAACCCTGAGTTGCTCCCGGTAGGACTGGAAAGCACCTTGCATGGTAGTCTGCCGCCACCGGTTTATGAATGTGTGTAGCATTCAATATATGTGTAGCACTTTGAGATTTTCAGTAATGAAAAGTGCGTTATAAATTGAATTAATTATTATTATTATTATTATTTCTTAAGGCTGGCTGCTCATATCATCACAGTCCCTGTGACCCACATCTTTAATCTGTCCATAAGCCAAAACACCATTCCGGATGCTTGGAAAACAGCCTTTGTTCTTCCTTTGCTGAAGGGAGGTGACCCCACCTCATTGAACAATTATCGACCGATCTCTAAACTCTGCATCTTAGCCAAGGTTCTAGAAAAACTGATAAACTCTCAGATCAAAAACTATCTGGACTCATTTAACATCTTACCTCTTCATCAATCTGGTTTCAGGAAAAAACACAGCACAACAACTGCTTCTCTGAAGGTTCTGAATGATGTTGTTGAAGCATTGGATGCTAAGGACTATTGTGCTGCACTTTTCTTAGACCTGTCTAAAGCTTTTGACACTGTGGATCATAACATCCTGTGTCATAAGCTCTCAGAAATCGGTTTCTCTGATCACACCATCGGTTGGTTTTCTAACTATCTTTCCAATCGGAGGCAATGTGTTCAACATAACGGTACTTCTTCCAGCTATTTAACAGTTAAAAATGGTGTACCACAAGGCTCAGTTTTAGGACCCACTCTCTTTACAATCTACATAGCTAATGTAGGTCACTGCATCCCTGATGCATCCTTACATTTCTATGCTGATGATACAGTTGTTTATTGCCGAGCTAAAACAGTAGCTAAGGCTTTCCAGTTACTGCAATCCGCTTTTGACATCATCCAGTCAGATTTGTTCCGTCTCAAACTTGTCCTAAATGCTGATAAAACAAAAGGGATGTTTTTTTCAAATAGGAAGGCGGTTCCAGCAGATCCTCCTCTGATTTTATCTTCAAATGGTGTCCCTATTGAGTTTGTTGATTCCTATAAATATCTGGGTATCCTGATCGATTCACATCTCTCTTTTAAACTCCACGTGGAAAACCTAGTGAAGAAACTGAAAGTTAAACTGGGTTTCTTTTTCAGAAACAGATCATGTCTAACACTGAATGTTAGGAAACGCCTTGTATCTGTGACTTTCCTTCCCTCCATTGATTACGGTGACATTCTCTACATGAATGCTCCTACAAGCACCCTGCGGATGTTGGATGTTGTCTATCATGGTGCACTAAGATTCATAACTGGCTGTGATTATCGTACCCACCACTGCACCCTGTATTCACTGGTTAACTGGACATCATTAACCTCACGCAGACTCTTCCACTGGTACATTTTCATCTTTAAATCACTTCTTGGTCTGCTGCCCTCATACATCTCCTCCTACATGTCTTTGCGTGAGTGCAGCTACAGCGTGCGCTCTCAGGACATGATTACCTGCAGTGTTCCGTCAGTGAGGACTGAACTTGGAAAAAGGGCCTTCTCCTACTCCGCTCCTGCTTCATGGAATATCTTACAAAAAGATCTGAAGCTCTCGAACTTGACTTCTCTAAATGGTTTTCAGAATCTGTTGGAATCCTGGCAAAAACCAATGCAGATTTGTTCCTGTCTTTGATTTTATACGTCTACCTTATAATGTTTTGCTAGTTTTTTGATACTTTGTTAAAAAAAAATATATATTATTTTTTTCCTCTCTTTTGTTTTCTATTGTTTATTGTTTGTTTGTTTTTGTTTATGGAAATTCTACCATTGCTGTTCATTGTTCTTTAGTTTTAGCAGGTCGCTTTCGTAAATGAGCCCATGAGGTTCAAAAGATTTACCTGACTAAATAAAGGTTGAATGAAAAAAAAAAATTTGCGTTTCTCTCAGTCCCTCAGTGCAACAGTAACCATCTAAACACTATAAAACATTTAATAAACATAAGCGAACATAACATTTATAATAATAATAATAATAATGTCTATTCCTGTCATCTGCGTATGTTTCCCATACACAGACGAAATTCGTCTCTGCATTTAATCCAACCACCTACCAGGTGGTGCAGTGAGCAGCCCGAAAGCGCCCGGGGAGCTGGAGAAATAGGTGTGCACTCATAGACACCCCAAGCTGGGTAGTGGCCGGGGCGCGAACCCGCGACCTTCGGGTCCGTAGTCAAAAACCCTGCCACTAGACCATCTTAAGTGAACATTTGAGCAATTTGTCTTCAGTTTGGGAAGCCAACGTTAGTTCGAGTGATGAACAAGAAACAGCTGGTTCTAATTTTAGGTCTGCAGCCGTACTTAATTGACTCTTACCTTTCAGTGAGCGGGGTGGAGCGAGGGGGCTTTGACATTTCAGAGGAGGAAGGTTCCGAGGGTGAGTGGCTGGAACCCGATCGTAGTCGTCTACAGAGCTGGCGATGTTAGAACACCCAAATGCGACACAACGTACCGGCATTTTTCAAGTTATACCAAAGAAAATAGGTGATCTTGAAGACAATCACACTGCATGCTAATAGCCGCGGAAGACTGAAGTGCTGGTCCCTACGTCACACGACGTCGCATGCGTAAGTACCCGGATGTCCCATGACGAACACGGCGCCAATTTTAAAATAACTTCGAAACGAAATTTCATTGATTTATCATTTTGCTTGTAAAAACGAACATAGTTGAATGATACAACATATATATTTTGTGCCACTTTATGCAAAGTTCCAAAATCATGTCACACACACTATTTGCTAATTAAATGTCAGGAAAATGTCTTAAACTACCGGTAATCCTTTTTTGTTGTTTGTATAAGAAAAAATAAAATTCAATTTTATGTTAGTTTTGGTCAAAGCTTGAAAGAGCCGCTGTGGAGGAACCAACTGTGTTGCATGTGGCTCTAGAGCCGCAGGTTGCAGACCCCTGGTCTAGATGGATATCAAATGTTTGGTCAGAATAGGTTTAACAAAAGAGGAGGTGGCGTTGCACTGTTTATTAGGTCAGAACTAAAATGTATGTTTATTGATAAAATGACATTTTCAGTTGATAACTTGATGGAATGCTTATCTGTTAAAATTGAGGGTAATAGATTTGGGCATATGTTAATTAGTTGTGTTTATCAAACTCCTGGCTCATGCATAGATGAGTTTAGTAAGAAAATATCAGAGATGTATGAGAGGTATAATGAAAAGTTTACTTTTATTAGTGGGGACTCATTGATTTGTTGAAATATAATGAGCATATCAAAACAAGTGAATCTGTCAACACAATGTTTGGTTTAGGTTTCTATCCATTAATTTTAAGACCTACTCGAATAACTAAAGACAGTGCTTCATTGATTGACAATATTTTTTATAAATAAGTTCAATGTGAAAACAAAAAGTGTATTGTTAATAACTGATATTACTGATCATTTGCCAGTGTTTACTGTGTTGGATACTAGTAATGAGTTTAAACTAAATATGACAAAGCCAAATTCTAATTTAGTTAGAGTTAATCAGCTCATTCTCAATCAGTTCATCTGGACAATTTCTTTTTAGTAGAAACGTTTCACCCTCACTCCAGAGGGCTTCGTCAGTCAGAGCAGTCCAAAGCAAACTGAAGCTACCCCACCAAGTAAACAACTTAAGTGGACCAACCAGTTTGCTGTAGCCAAGATGGTTTCTGGGGGCTTGTCCCTCGTCGACTCCTCCCAGGCAGGCAGACATGTCCAAAGTGGTTCAAGACCAGAAAGTTCATTCTCAATAGTCCAGGTATCAAATCCGCTCATTCTCAATCAGTTCATCTGGACAATTTCTTTTTAGTAGAAACGTTTCACCCTCACTCCAGAGGGCTTCGTCAGTCAGAGCAGTCCAAAGCAAACTGAAGCTACCCCACCAAGTAAACAACTTAAGTGGACCAACCAGTTTGCTGTAGCCAAGATGGTTTCTGGGGGCTTGTCCCTCGTCGACTCCTCCCAGGCAGGCAGACATGTCCAAAGTGGTTCAAGACCAGAAAGTTCATTCTCAATAGTCCAGGTATCAAATCCGCTCATTCTCAATCAGTTCATCTGGACAATTTCTTTTTAGTAGAAACGTTTCACCCTCACTCCAGAGGGCTTCGTCAGTCAGAGCAGTCCAAAGCAAACTGAAGCTACCCCACCAAGTAAACAACTTAAGTGGACCAACCAGTTTGCTGTAGCCAAGATGGTTTCTGGGGGCTTGTCCCTCGTCGACTCCTCCCAGGCAGGCAGACATGTCCAAAGTGGTTCAAGACCAGAAAGTTCATTCTCAATAGTCCAGGTATCAAATCCGCTCATTCTCAATCAGTTCATCTGGACAATTTCTTTTTAGTAGAAACGTTTCACCCTCACTCCAGAGGGCTTCGTCAGTCAGAGCAGTCCAAAGCAAACTGAAGCTACCCCACCAAGTAAACAACTTAAGTGGACCAACCAGTTTGCTGTAGCCAAGATGGTTTCTGGGGGCTTGTCCCTCGTCGACTCCTCCCAGGCAGGCAGACATGTCCAAAGTGGTTCAAGACCAGAAAGTTCATTCTCAATAGTCCAGGTATCAAATCCGCTCATTCTCAATCAGTTCATCTGGACAATTTCTTTTTAGTAGAAACGTTTCACCCTCACTCCAGAGGGCTTCGTCAGTCAGAGCAGTCCAAAGCAAACTGAAGCTACCCCACCAAGTAAACAACTTAAGTGGACCAACCAGTTTGCTGTAGCCAAGATGGTTTCTGGGGGCTTGTCCCTCGTCGACTCCTCCCAGGCAGGCAGACATGTCCAAAGTGGTTCAAGACCAGAAAGTTCATTCTCAATAGTCCAGGTATCAAATCCGCTCATTCTCAATCAGTTCATCTGGACAATTTCTTTTTAGTAGAAACGTTTCACCCTCACTCCAGAGGGCTTCGTCAGTCAGAGCAGTCCAAAGCAAACTGAAGCTACCCCACCAAGTAAACAACTTAAGTGGACCAACCAGTTTGCTGTAGCCAAGATGGTTTCTGGGGGCTTGTCCCTCGTCGACTCCTCCCAGGCAGGCAGACATGTCCAAAGTGGTTCAAGACCAGAAAGTTCATTCTCAATAGTCCAGGTATCAAATCCGCTCATTCTCAATCAGTTCATCTGGACAATTTCTTTTTAGTAGAAACGTTTCACCCTCACTCCAGAGGGCTTCGTCAGTCAGAGCAGTCCAAAGCAAACTGAAGCTACCCCACCAAGTAAACAACTTAAGTGGACCAACCAGTTTGCTGTAGCCAAGATGGTTTCTGGGGGCTTGTCCCTCGTCGACTCCTCCCAGGCAGGCAGACATGTCCAAAGTGGTTCAAGACCAGAAAGTTCATTCTCAATAGTCCAGGTATCAAATCCGCTCATTCTCAATCAGTTCATCTGGACAATTTCTTTTTAGTAGAAACGTTTCACCCTCACTCCAGAGGGCTTCGTCAGTCAGAGCAGTCCAGATGAACTGATTGAGAATGAGCGGATTTGATACCTGGACTATTGAGAATGAACTTTCTGGTCTTGAACCACTTTGGACATGTCTGCCTGCCTGGGAGGAGTCGACGAGGGACAAGCCCCCAGAAACCATCTTGGCTACAGCAAACTGGTTGGTCCACTTAAGTTGTTTACTTGGTGGGGTAGCTTCAGTTTGCTTTGGACTGCTCTGACTGACGAAGCCCTCTGGAGTGAGGGTGAAACGTTTCTACTAAAAAGAAATTGTCCAGATGAACTGATTGAGAATGAGCGGATTTGATACCTGGACTATTGAGAATGAACTTTCTGGTCTTGAACCACTTTGGACATGTCTGCCTGCCTGGGAGGAGTCGACGAGGGACAAGCCCCCAGAAACCATCTTGGCTACAGCAAACTGGTTGGTCCACTTAAGTTGTTTACTTGGTGGGGTAGCTTCAGTTTGCTTTGGACTGCTCTGACTGACGAAGCCCTCTGGAGTGAGGGTGAAACGTTTCTACTAAAAAGAAATTGTCCAGATGAACTGATTGAGAATGAGCGGATTTGATACCTGGACTATTGAGAATGAACTTTCTGGTCTTGAACCACTTTGGACATGTCTGCCTGCCTGGGAGGAGTCGACGAGGGACAAGCCCCCAGAAACCATCTTGGCTACAGCAAACTGGTTGGTCCACTTAAGTTGTTTACTTGGTGGGGTAGCTTCAGTTTGCTTTGGACTGCTCTGACTGACGAAGCCCTCTGGAGTGAGGGTGAAACGTTTCTACTAAAAAGAAATTGTCCAGATGAACTGATTGAGAATGAGCGGATTTGATACCTGGACTATTGAGAATGAACTTTCTGGTCTTGAACCACTTTGGACATGTCTGCCTGCCTGGGAGGAGTCGACGAGGGACAAGCCCCCAGAAACCATCTTGGCTACAGCAAACTGGTTGGTCCACTTAAGTTGTTTACTTGGTGGGGTAGCTTCAGTTTGCTTTGGACTGCTCTGACTGACGAAGCCCTCTGGAGTGAGGGTGAAACGTTTCTACTAAAAAGAAATTGTCCAGATGAACTGATTGAGAATGAGCGGATTTGATACCTGGACTATTGAGAATGAACTTTCTGGTCTTGAACCACTTTGGACATGTCTGCCTGCCTGGGAGGAGTCGACGAGGGACAAGCCCCCAGAAACCATCTTGGCTACAGCAAACTGGTTGGTCCACTTAAGTTGTTTACTTGGTGGGGTAGCTTCAGTTTGCTTTGGACTGCTCTGACTGACGAAGCCCTCTGGAGTGAGGGTGAAACGTTTCTACTAAAAAGAAATTGTCCAGATGAACTGATTGAGAATGAGCGGATTTGATACCTGGACTATTGAGAATGAACTTTCTGGTCTTGAACCACTTTGGACATGTCTGCCTGCCTGGGAGGAGTCGACGAGGGACAAGCCCCCAGAAACCATCTTGGCTACAGCAAACTGGTTGGTCCACTTAAGTTGTTTACTTGGTGGGGTAGCTTCAGTTTGCTTTGGACTGCTCTGACTGACGAAGCCCTCTGGAGTGAGGGTGAAACGTTTCTACTAAAAAGAAATTGTCCAGATGAACTGATTGAGAATGAGCGGATTTGATACCTGGACTATTGAGAATGAACTTTCTGGTCTTGAACCACTTTGGACATGTCTGCCTGCCTGGGAGGAGTCGACGAGGGACAAGCCCCCAGAAACCATCTTGGCTACAGCAAACTGGTTGGTCCACTTAAGTTGTTTACTTGGTGGGGTAGCTTCAGTTTGCTTTGGACTGCTCTGACTGACGAAGCCCTCTGGAGTGAGGGTGAAACGTTTCTACTAAAAAGAAATTGTCCAGATGAACTGATTGAGAATGAGCGGATTTGATACCTGGACTATTGAGAATGAACTTTCTGGTCTTGAACCACTTTGGACATGTCTGCCTGCCTGGGAGGAGTCGACGAGGGACAAGCCCCCAGAAACCATCTTGGCTACAGCAAACTGGTTGGTCCACTTAAGTTGTTTACTTGGTGGGGTAGCTTCAGTTTGCTTTGGACTGCTCTGACTGACGAAGCCCTCTGGAGTGAGGGTGAAACGTTTCTACTAAAAAGAAATTGTCCAGATGAACTGATTGAGAATGAGCGGATTTGATACCTGGACTATTGAGAATGAACTTTCTGGTCTTGAACCACTTTGGACATGTCTGCCTGCCTGGGAGGAGTCGACGAGGGACAAGCCCCCAGAAACCATCTTGGCTACAGCAAACTGGTTGGTCCACTTAAGTTGTTTACTTGGTGGGGTAGCTTCAGTTTGCTTTGGACTGCTCTGACTGACGAAGCCCTCTGGAGTGAGGGTGAAACGTTTCTACTAAAAAGAAATTGTCCAGATGAACTGATTGAGAATGAGCGGATTTGATACCTGGACTATTGAGAATGAACTTTCTGGTCTTGAACCACTTTGGACATGTCTGCCTGCCTGGGAGGAGTCGACGAGGGACAAGCCCCCAGAAACCATCTTGGCTACAGCAAACTGGTTGGTCCACTTAAGTTGTTTACTTGGTGGGGTAGCTTCAGTTTGCTTTGGACTGCTCTGACTGACGAAGCCCTCTGGAGTGAGGGTGAAACGTTTCTACTAAAAAGAAATTGTCCAGATGAACTGATTGAGAATGAGCGGATTTGATACCTGGACTATTGAGAATGAACTTTCTGGTCTTGAACCACTTTGGACATGTCTGCCTGCCTGGGAGGAGTCGACGAGGGACAAGCCCCCAGAAACCATCTTGGCTACAGCAAACTGGTTGGTCCACTTAAGTTGTTTACTTGGTGGGGTAGCTTCAGTTTGCTTTGGACTGCTCTGACTGACGAAGCCCTCTGGAGTGAGGGTGAAACGTTTCTACTAAAAAGAAATTGTCCAGATGAACTGATTGAGAATGAGCGGATTTGATACCTGGACTATTGAGAATGAACTTTCTAGTTAGAGTTAAATTACCTGAAGTTGTGGAAGCAATGAAAGCAGAATTATTAAATTATAATTGGCAAAAAGTTTATGTTGATGACGTTAATGAGTCCTATAATACATTTTTGGAAGTATTTGCAAGAATTTATAATCATCATTGTCCCTTTAAAGCAGTGTTTTTCAAGCTTTTTTGAGCCAAGGCACAGTGTTTTCATTGAAAAAAATCCCGAGGAACACCAACAACCAAAATTGTAAACATAGATACACTGTATCTGCCTATATATAGCACTTTGAGATTTTTATTAATGAAAAGTGCATTCTAAATTGAATTCATTATTATTATTATTATTATTATTATATTAAATATATAGTCATTCTTATCTCGAATAGAAATGAAATAAACACAAAAATGTTTTTTTAATCATTTTTTATATTTCTTATTTCAAATTGCACTTAACATGTCTTCAAAAATACACCCAAACAGTACCACAACAATGTGGTCTTACATTTAAAGAGGTTGTAGAAGGGGGGGGCTTTTTTGATAATTTCCAAGGCACACCTGACGATCACTTGCGGCACACTAGTGCGCCTAGGCACAGTGGTTGAAAAACACTGCTTTAAAAAGAATACAAACAGACATAAAAAAACTGATTGACTCCCTGGATGACAAGGAGTTTGGAAAAGTCATGTAAAAAGAAAAACAAGTTATTCACCTTATTCCTAGCCCCCGTGATGCCTTGTGTGAATAATGGGAATGTCTTCCGCCGGAAGTCAGAACCGGCACTTTTTTTACACGCTAGCAATGCGCTAACCGGTTTTTGTCAGAGGTTTTAGGTCATAAAATATGTGGGAACACGAACGATCACAACTCAAATGTGGAGATATTGTTTTACCGCTACCTACAGCTGTTGAGGGGTGGGAGGACGACTTGAAGAAGTGGTCGAAAATAACGTACACTAGCATATTTAGCTACTAGAATACTTAGCTACTTTGTTGACAGTTGCTTCAGATGGCCAAGCGATGAGCTATCTGAAAAGCTCTGAAGCTTATCAGTATCTTCACAGTATCAAGGTTGGTCCTGTTATGTTAAGAGAGGTGGGAC
This sequence comes from Garcialebias charrua, assembly GCA_038048925.1. NCBI lineage: Eukaryota > Metazoa > Chordata > Actinopteri > Cyprinodontiformes > Rivulidae > Garcialebias > Garcialebias charrua. The sequence goes on along the minus strand of JBBPBX010053314.1, from coordinate 1,643 downwards.
GCAATCTTATTTACCTTAAGGCAAACATATAGCCCAGCCAAAGCCTTAAAAATCCACATCTCCAGGTCCAGCTAACAATGATGTGCCTTGGACTTTTGAGCAGCAAGATATTTATCTGGACACCAACTGAGCACCTGGAGCTTGACATTTCTTTTGACAAAGACTTTACGGATTCACAAATGAAGCACCTTGAGAACTTTTAATAAAATACAGTAAACACTTCCGGCTCTTGGCGAAGCAGCTGCTTCTCTGCTCCGCTCCTTCCCTCAAGTTTTCCTCCCCCCTGCTTTTGTTACTTTTGTCTCGTCTGCAGCTCTTCAGTGCTCGCTCAAAGCAATTTGGAACATGGATTTAGTGGCGTGGGCTGTTTCTTCTATCGATAAAATTTTTTCCACGAAGCGCCAGGAGAACCGGCATGCCCCTTGGACACGCATGCGGCAGGATACATCATGGATTCCTGGGGAGAATGGAAAATGATGTGTTTGACCGTTCTTTCGGTCGAGGATGTGGAAGACCTATTCATAATTGGATTTATGGTAGCAGGTACGCTGCTTTTTGGCTTGTGTGAAATCAGGAAGACTTCCGCGGCAATCAACTCGCTGCCAAAGCATCCTGCTCAGAACGAGTCTGTGATCCGAGCTGTGACCTCAATGAACCAGCTGCTTTTTGAGCTTAATCGCACGGTGGAAATGGCCGTTGAGGTCCGCAGACCTGCGGTGCAGTTTGGGACTCGTTTGCAGCCGAGCGGATTACACCGGGGGGGATGTGGACCCATAGCTCGGGTCGGATGAAAGCTACACGTAATTTGGAGGAATTGGATTTCAGACAGCACCTGGACTCAAGGCTACGGTAAAAGTTCACCGAAGCCTGCCCTGAAGATAAATAAATCAAATAATCTAATCGGGACACCCCAAGCAACCTTGAACAAGGCTGACTACAAATTTCTCCTGAAGTCTGAGCAACTGGAAAGAACCACTGTCGTACCCCCCGAGAGCTCTTTGTGTGCTTCAGATAAGGTCGGCTGGTTCCATCTGCAGAACTGTGCTCTAATCTGGACGGTGCTCGCAGACTTTATCTCACTGCTTCGCCACCAAAATGCAACATGTGATTTGTCTTATCTGTGCTTGGCTGTTAGAGTTATTTGACTGTATCATAGAGTGTCCTGAAAGACAAAATGTGATAGAATCTTTTTTGAATACCACTGATTACCTATTGTAACCTTCCTTTTTTTCCATATCTGATTGTGGCGGCACGTATTAATTTCTGCTGCGGCTACGTGTACACGTCCCCCTTCTCAAGGACGGTGTGTGCGTCAATTGCAATGTTTTGTGCTCCGGTGCAATGACGATGCCAATAAAGATATATTCTAAATGAAAACAAATAATGAAATAGACAGGAAACGATCTTTAAAAACTTGATAATGAAAAAAGTGACATTTAGATAGAAACAGTGTTTTTTTGCAAAGAAGATTCATCTCTGCCCAAAATATCTGGATCTCTAAAAAATACAGTAAACAAAAACAAATAATGAAATAGACAGGAAACGATCTTTAAAAACCTGATAATGAAAAAAGTGACTTTTAGATAGAAACAGTAGTTTAATCCAAAATTAACTGATATACAGTAGTGCACACAAAAAACTAA
>JBBPBX010053313.1:0-10506 GCA_038048925.1 Garcialebias charrua | reverse complement strand
AAATCTCTGCCGGGCTGATGGGCTTTCAAAAGTTCTGAGATGTACAGAGGAGCAAGTCCATTCAGAGCTTTGAAAACAAACAGGAGCAGCTTGAACTGTATCCTGAACTGAACCGGGAGCCAGTGTAGAGAGGACAGGACAGGAGTGATGTGTTCATATTTTCATGTGTTGGTCAAAAAGCGCGCGGCAGAGTTCTGTACAAGCTGTAAACGGGAGATGGAGGATTGATTAATATGTTATTAATTAATATGTTTATGATTAATATGTTAAAGGGGCGTGGCCAGGCCTAAATATTGCGTTTCACGCTGTAAATTTCCATATGCTATAACTGTCACATTGAAAGACCGAAATGCACCAAACTTGGCATTAGTCATCCCTGTTGGATGCCCGACGATGCTCTGAGGTCATATTCTGATGTCATCAAAGCCCCCCCCCCGCCCCAGAACAGGAAGTCACTTTTTTTTTACTTGGAATGCTGCCTTTCTGACACCCATGACCTAATCAGGATGATCCTGTGTTAGAAAACATACTATTATTATTATTATTATTATTATTATTATTACTATTATTATTATTATTATTATTATTATTATTATTATTATTATAAAAACAATGTTGAACATAGTACAGACAGAATTTGAAAGAATACAACATTGGTTTCAACAAAACAAACTGTCATTGAATTTAGAGAAAACAAATTATATGATATTCAGTAATATGAAGACTGATGGTGATCTTTCACTTAAAGTAAATGGTATTGAGATCGGTAAAGTCAGTGAGGTGAAATTTTGGGGTGTCATCATTGATGAATAGAATAGAATAGAATATATCTTTATTGGCATATTTGCACCGAGGTACAAAACAGTGCTATTGGCGCGCGCACCATCCTAAGAGGGACGTACGCACGGAAAGCCGCAGCAATAAGTTGTCATGGAGAACTCACATTAATTACTTACGAACAAAAATCTCAAAATCTATTGGAATACTATATAATGTGAAGGAGTTATTTAATGACAAAGCCCTGTTTTTGTTATATAATATACATTAATTCTTCCTCATTTGATTTACTGTATTGAAGTTTGGGGTAAAGCTTGTAAGACAATCACAAATCCGGTCTTTATTTTACAAAAAAGAGCTATAAGAATCATCGCTAGAAAAGATTACACCCATCCATCAAATATATTATTTTGTAAATTGAAAATTTTGAAATTCTATGAATTGGTTGATTATCACATTTTAATATTTATGTATAAGGCCCACAAAAACATATTACCTTCTATTCAAATTAACTTTGTTAAAAGAGAGAGTTATTATTTTTTAAAGGGGATAGAACTGTTTATGAAGCCACGGTTTCGAACCTGTTTGAAGGAAAGATGTACTGTACTTCAATCCAGGGTATAGGTTTATGGAATGGTTTAGAGGATGACTTTAAAAATATCAGATCTCTGTGTATATTTAAGAGAAAGGTTAAAACTAGTTTTTTGAAGATATATGATCAAGTATAATTTAATTTAAAGAAACTGCTGTTTGAGCTGACATATTTTTCTTTTTACTATTGCTTTTATTTTATATTATATTTTGTTTTAAATATTTTGAGGAAAAAAGGAGCAGACATCATAAGATTTATTGTTCTTCTACTTCTTTTCATTTTGATTTGTGTATTAATTGTGTTTTATTGTAAACATTTTTTTTTGTATTTTAAAATGAATGAATGAATAAATGAAAATGAAAAAGAAAAATTATCACCCATCAGGTCAGGTTGTAAAATCTATTGCTAATGCAAATGTCTATCATCAGAATATTTAACATTTTACAGATTATAAACCAATATTTTAACTTGATCTTCTTACAGCTTCAAAAAACACAAGAGACAACAAATCAAGTTCAGCAGTCAGCAAAGGACTTGTCCAACAAATCAAAGGAGGCCAGAGATCACCTTGAAGAAGATTTAAATGAGATAGGCAAAGCTGTGAAAGAACTTAAAGTCTTCCTGTCAGGTATAGAACAATTAAGTCTTCCTCTGTGAACCAATTAGTAAAAACTGTTTTTTTGTCATTTTGCTCTAACTTTTGCCAATGTCCTGGGGTGTAGACCCATTCTCCAACCCGACCCAGATCCAGGAGGTGAGTGACTGGATTATGATGACCGAGCTGCCCCTCAGTCTGGATACGCTGAAGAGGAAGCTGGAGGAGCTAAAGAACTTGGCAGCAGATTTGCCAAACAGCACGGCTGTGCTGAAGAAGGCTGAGCCCCAACTGGACATGGCCAGAAAACTGCAGCAGGAGGCCCAGGATGCCAGGTGTGAAGTCACCCCTGGAAAGATGGCTAGATCCAACAATGTCTGATCATTGGAAACAATTCTAACACCTGTTAACATAATGCCACGGTATAATCAGACACATTTTAAAGCTAAGTTTGGATAAAAATACACAATTTAAAAATGTAGTGCTAAAAATTAAAGAGAAAATAGAAGAAGGACATGAGTAAACAAAGTTGTAAATATGGCCCTAATTTTGAATTCAGCACACATCTATTTGAATGTACAGTGGTTCTTCTGTACTGTATTTCTGCATCAATATGACCTAAAACATCTACAGATTTGACTTCCGGAAGCAAATGGAGTAGACGGTCGCACTGGAGCTCCGCTCCCACGCTAATATCTAAATCCCCGCTCAGAACTTGTTAATAGGATTATTATTTTTGACAAAATAATATATGAACGGGAGGATCAACACGTCGAGCCATAAAAAAGTTAGTAAATATGCCCAAAACTCTGGATAAAAACGCCCCGGTGGCCAAAGCTAACACACGCTCAAACCAAGCTAGCGACAGCGCGGCTAACGTGGAAGCTACGAGCGCCGAAGCGAGCACGGACTCAGAAGGAATACTCAAGGCTATCGGTGAATTGAAGACCGTTCTGAAGGGGGACAACGAAAAATTACAACATAACTTCGACCAACTGGGACATGAAATCAACGGTAAGCTGGACAATATTTCCACCGAGGTGCGAGGCCTAGCAGTGCGGGTTGACGAGGCGGAGACCCGCATCAACAAAGTGGAGAACTGGGCTAAAGAAGCGACCGAGGCGCTGTGCCTCTGCCTCGAACAACAGAGGAAAACGCAGCTTAAAGTGCTTGATTTAGAGTCCCGCTCCAGAAGAAGCAATTTGCGTGTCTTTGGGGTGCCAGAGGGGCAGGAGGGGGACTCGGCTACACAGTATATTGAGACACTCCTGAGAACCCAGTTGCAGCTACCAGAGGACTTTGATTTGAAAATACAACGTGCTCACCGCACTCTGACAAATAAACCCCCACCCAATTCACCACCGAGGGCTTTCATCGTCAACTTTCTGGAATTTTCTACAAAAGAAAAGATTTTAAGAGAAGTGTGGAAAAAAGGCAAACTTCAGGTGGGCGCTTCAAATATTTACTTTGACCATGATTATGCACCTGAGATAGTGAAAAAGCGCAAAGAATATATCGCTATCAAGAAAGTGCTCAAAGCAAAAGGCATCCGCTTCCAAACACCATTTACCAACATGAGGGTCCACTGGGAATCGGGAGCGCGCACATATTCCAGCGCTCGGGAAGTCTACAACGAGATGAAGAAACGTGGAATCCAGGTGGAGGAGCCGGCTGCAGCTGATGTCAACACTGGAGCAGAGGCGCGTCTCCGGGAGCTGCTGGACTGGCAGCCAGCGGGTAACAGCGGTGCAGGAGTGGCGCAGAGAGCGAGGAGCAAGCTGCAGGATTTCCAAAGGAGCTTGTCCCAGTGAAAATAAGTAAAACAACAAGTCACAACTCATCACTACTGTAAGTAGGCTCTGATTTATTACTTCGTGGGAGAGGACACTGTTTATTTTATTTTTACGTTGGACTAATAGGATGGACGTGTTTTTTCCTAAAGACGCTTTCACTGTCCTTTTTGGGCCCTCTCAGCCTGAGAGGTTTAACCCTCGACTTGCCAACGGGGTCACGAGTGAGAAGAGGGAGGCTCTTCTCACCTTGGAAGTCAGTCTGTTATTTTGTATTCTATTTGTGTTCTTTTTGTTGTTCTATTTGTGTTCCTTTTGTGTTTATTACAGTTTGTGTTCTGGGCTCAGGGGTCAAATCAGTCAAGGTAACTCTTTATATTAATGTCATATAATCTAAAAGTCGCTTCCTTGAATGTAAATGGACTGAGTAGTCCAGTGAAAAGAAAAAGGGTCTTAGCTAAGCTGAAAAAAGATGGGGTGAAAATTGCTCTTTTACAAGAGACACATATGTCTAAACAAGAACATGAAAAGTTCAAATCATTTGGTTACTCAAACACATTTTATAGCTCTTGTAGAAACAGTAGAAAGAGGGGGGTTCTCACCCTAATTTCTAACTCACTGAACTTTGAACTGATATCTGAGAAGGGTGACAAAGAGGGTAGGTTTGTTATTATAAAGGGAAGGATTGATAATGTCATTGTTACGATTGTTAATGTATATGTACCTCCAGAGAGTGACAGAACCTTCTTAAAAACGCTCTTTGACACCATTATCTCTTTTAGTGAAGGAGTTCTTATTTGTGCCGGTGACTGGAACACAATCCCTAATTTTACTCTAGATACAACAAGCAATAAAAAGCAAAAAACTAGTAGGTCAAAAGATTTAAATATTCTGATCAGGGAGATGGGAATGTTTGATGTCTGGAGGGACCTTCATATAAAGGAAAGAGAATACACTCACTACTCCTCTACACACAAAGTTCACTCTAGGATCGACCTGTTCCTGATGAACACCATAGATAGATCTAAAGTGAAGGAATGCTTAATTGGAACGTCTGATATCTCTGACCATAATGTTATTTATCTATCCATCAGCCTATCCAATAGACCTAAAACAACAATATGGCGCCTAAATGTAGGTATCCTTAATAATGAAACCACAACAAAGGAGATTAGAAATGAAATAAGGGAATGTATAAAAGATAATAACGATGGGCAAGTAAACCCCACCATGGTCTGGGACACGGTCAAGGCAGTAATGAGAGGGAGACTAATTTCAAGAACAACCTATCTTAAAAAGATAAAAAGATTGAAATACGAGGAACTGCAAAACACATTGAGGAAATTAGAACTAAAACAACAAACGTCTAACAATAGAGAAGTATCAAAACAAATAGCGAAAACTAAAAACAATATAAACGATATGGTACTTGAGGAACTTGAGAATAAATTACGTTTCTCCAAACAAACATTTTACGAATCAGGTCCAAAAGCTACACGGATTTTAGCTAGACAACTTCGCAAACAACAATTGAAACATTCAATTACCAAAATTAGAGACTCAACTGGTAACTTAACCTACGATGAGGACAAAATACATAAGACCTTTGAAAATTACTTTGAAAAACTATATTCTGCCCCAGAACCAGCTAATATAAATGCTATTGATAATTTCCTGACAGCTTTGGACCTCCCTTCGCTCGGATTAAGCCAAAACAAAGTTCTAACTGCTCCCATTACACAGAAAGAACTGGATGCAACAATTGGACATTTGAAAAATAATAAAAGTCCTGGTTGTGACGGTTACCCAAATGAATGGTACAAAGTGTTTAGAAAGGAGCTTTCCCCTGCCCTGCTCGACTCCTTTAACTGGACTTTGAGTAGGGCAGAGATTCCACCATCTTGGAGAGAGGCTGTAGTGTCTGTTCTCCCTAAAGAGGGGAAAAATGCTGAACATTGTGAGTCATATCGCCCAATCTCAATTCTGAATGTAGACTATAAAATTTTTACATCAATAATTTCTAGGAGAATGGAACACTACCTACCAGATTTAATACATGAAGATCAGACGGGATTCATCAAAGGCCGACAAACTCAAGACAGCATAAGACGAACATTACATATAATAACTCAAGCCAAAAAGCAGGACCTCAACGTTGCACTAGTTAGCCTAGATGCAGAAAAAGCTTTTGACCGGGTCAATTGGACCTTTCTATACAAGGTACTAGAACGTATGGGCTTTAATAATCAGTTTGTTAACTGCATACAATCACTATATGATAAACCACGGGCCAGAATAAAAATTAACGGGCATTTAACGAATAGCTTCCAACTACACAGAGGAACCCGCCAGGGATGCTGTCTAAGTCCAGCACTTTTTGCAATTTTCATTGAACCCTTGGCACAGGCCATTAGAGATAACGATGAGATAAAGGGTGTTAGTTTTGCAAATACCGAACACAAAGTTGGCCTTTTCGCAGATGATGTAATCGCATACCTCCAAAACCCAGATATAACGCTCCACAAATTCATGTCAGCTCTAGTTGAATTTGGTCAACTGTCAGGTTACAGTCTAAACATCACAAAAACACAAGTTTTGACAATTAATTACTCACCTAATAAATTTATAAGAAAGACATACAGACTTAAGTGGGATGCCAAAAAACTAAAATATCTAGGAGTCTTTATTCCCCAAGATTTGGACAAACTATTCAGTTTAAACTTTGATAAACTTACTGAAACCATACAAAAAGATCTGACAGTCTGGGCAAGGTTAATACTGGATTTTACAACTAGAATGGAAATAGTAAAGATGAATTTGCTCCCTCGTTTTTTATACCTTTTTTTATCTTTGCCTATTAGGATACCAAACGCACAGTTTCAGGCCTGGGATAGGCTGATCTCAAGATTTATTTGGTCCGGGACCAGACCAAGGATAAAGTTTAAAACACTCCAAATTAATAGAGACCAGGGGGGTCTGGCACTTCCAAATTTGAAACAATACTACTACGCATCCCAAATAAGAGGTATGGTTTGCTGGTGCTCCCCAGAAATGGAGACAGGGTGGAAACAGATTGAACTTAGCCAGGACAGGGTACAACCCCAAACACGTCTGGGAGGCAAAATAGTTTCAGACGAAAATGGGAATCGTATAGTTGAAGACGCATTGTTAATCTGGAAAGAAGTAGTTGGCAAATACAAATTGACAGATGTCACTGGTCTCCTGATGTGGCCTTCTTGCAACCCTGACTTCCGACCAGGAGAGTTAGGCCCTGTTTACACGGACACTGTGTGGGGGAAACGGATGTTTTGGGTATGTTAATTAGGTGAAAAGTTTTGCATTGACACGGTCGAATTCTGTGGATACGACTCTCTCCCCCTCCACCCCCCGTCCTCATGATTTCATTGTAGTTACCATGCTGGGCCATTAGATGGCGCTGTGATTTTTGGAACCTTCACTACTGCGCATGCGCTGCCTGAGGTAAACAGACCAGCTGCCTTGTCTGTTTTCCTCTCTGGCTAAAATCAGCTAACTACAAGTTGTTGTCAACAAGTTAACAACAAGTTAAAGCTGGAATTTGGATAAGAGTCAACAGATTTGAGTCAGTGGGACTCTCTTCATCTAACAAGCTGCACACCACACACGCTGAGCCTGTGGACCAGAACCAGAACCGCTGAGTGGACTGTGGACCAGAACCGGACTTTCCAGCGTGATAAACAGCTGACTTACAGCAGGTAAATCAACGTTCTTAATATAATGTTTGCTTGTGTTTACTTTGATCACACAACAACTGAGTTTTTATTTATTTATTTATTTATTTCTGCCAGGTGGAGAAGCTGTCGTTCCAGCAGGCAGACGGTTCGGCGGTTCTGATGGGTCCAGATGAACACACAGCACGAGTCCAGTTCATTAACGTAGTTACAGTTCGGTTCACGTGTTTTAATAGTGTGTTCAGTTTAATTCTCAGTGTTTGTGTTTAAACTTTGGTGCTGAATAAATAAATAAATAAATAAAAAATAAACCTGCTGTCTTCATTTTCACAGCACGTTACGCACTGTTTAAAAAATGTAACGAGTCCAGATAGATACTGTAGTTCAGATAAATTTACATCTCCCACGCCAACATAAATACTGTTTATTATTGTTAAACTGTTATATTTTGCAGCGTGACACGTGAAATGTCAGACTGTCCGCGCATGCGGGCTGCGCGCATGTGGTTGACACAAAAGCTCCACGGGAGATGTTTACATTATCAGCGGGGGGTCAGCGAAAAAGTTCCACCTTGAGAGCAGGGTCAGAAAAGTATCGGAGTCAAAGAGGGGGGCCAGCAGCGTCGTGTAGGCGATAAGCAAAGTCGCAAAGAAAAAGTAGCGGTTACACTCAAAATACGCGCCGTGTAAACTGGCCCTTAGACTCTTCCTTTTTGGGATGGAAAGATAGAGGACTGACAACATTATGCCAGTTTGTAGATGGTAACACCTTTAAAACATTTGAACAACTGAAAAGGGAATATAACCTTGAGAACAGAGATTTATTTAAATATTTTCAAATAAGACATTATTACGATAACAAAATAAAAAAAGGGGTCCCTCCAGAAGGTAATACTATTGTGCAAATCTTTACAAACGCTCATACTCACCTCCCAAGTAAAACTGTTTCCAAACTATATAAAGGGCTGCAGAAACATAATGGAAATAATACCTTGTACATTAAGTCAAAATGGGAAAAGGAACTGGGAGTAAAAATTACAGAGGAGGATTGGCTTTTAATGTGTGAAACACAACAGACAACTACCAGTTCCAAAAGATGGAAACAATTCGGGTGGAAGTGCTTAACTAGGTTCTTCATCACACCTCAAATTACCAGCAGATATAGAGGAGAAGAACAGCAATGTTGGAGATTATGTGGTCATAAAAATGTCAATCACACTCATATATTTTGGTCCTGCCCAAAGCTGGCATCTTATTGGGATGGAGTCTGTCAAACCATCGGGAGTATTTTGGGATATGTCATCCCAAAGGACCCCAGAACTTTCCTGCTGGGACAGATGACTGGAGAAGTGCTTCAAAAAAAAAGATGAATACCTATTCAAGATCCTATCAATAGCAAGCAAAAAAGCTATTACTCGGAACTGGCTAAAGAAACCTCCCCCCAAACTGGACAATTGGCGGGAAGTCATAGAGGAAATTCACTCGATGGAAAAACTGACACATCTTCTACAAATTAAAGGACACTCTTACAACAAACGCTGGTCTAAATGGCTGGCCTACAAGATCTACTGTAGTTGCCTCGTTGCTTTGTTTCAGTGAAGTTGCAGCAACTCACGTTCTAAATATTTACACAACCTTCAGCAAAATGATTCAATCTTTTTGCCCCCTGAGCTCATTTAAACTACAAAATATAAGCTAGGTAAAGTTAGCTAAACATATTTTATCAAGTCTGTGCAATTTTATTTGAAGTTATCTTAAATGACATGAGCTGATTTTACCAAACGTTTACAAGTCAAAAGTCAAAGTCAACTTTATTGTCAGAACTGCAATATGTACAGGACATACACAGGATTGAAATTGCGTTTCTCTCAGTCCTCAAGTGTGAGGTAAGTTGGCTGAAAATGATATTTTAAACATTTTTGACTCAAGTGGACCAGTTACTGCAACCAGTTTGTGCCATTTTATACTTTAAAATGATTTATATCAGGTTGTTTATTCTTTTAATCTTGATTAGTTGTAGTGAGTCCAGCTAATTTCTTCTTTTTATTTATTTTTTTCCGTGAGGATTTATTCATTTCTTTTCTTTCTTATTTTTTTTAGCAAACTGAATTGATTTGAGTTCTTTGAACTGTCTGAACAGCAATCATCAGAAACTGAGCAAAATCTTAATGTAATCTTTTTTTATGTAACCTTAATGTAGTTAAAAAAAAAGTGAACATGTTGCTGTTTGTGGCTTTTTTAAATTTATTAATACCATTACTAATATTTGTCTTGTAAAATTAATGTAACAGAAACGCCTATTGTCAAGAGAGCGACCTTCAATACATGCTGTAGTGTACATCATATAGGAATAATAACAGAACTGTATGGAGAAAACACAAATATTTAAACTTATAAAGTTAAGCTATCATTGTTGCTGAGGCGGGAAGCTTTCGGTTAATGTCTCTTGGATGTCAGTGAGACAAAGATCAATCAGTCAGATGAAGGGAGGAAGTCTTCAGCTAAAGGGAAATTAAACAGAGAGGGGGAGCGGTGAATCTCTTAAATAAAGAGAAATTAAACCGATGAAGGGATCTTTAAATATCGCTCAGCGCACCGTGCAGCCTCCCTCATCTTTTAATGTAATGAGAGGAGGTGGAATGAAAAGGCTTGTCCCCAGGATGAAAAGGTGATGGCAATGTTTTTTTATTCTTCCTTTTATTTTTTATTTTTCTGCCAGAGTGGTAAAAGCCTAGTACTAATGCAGATTAGATGTTAAATCTGACACACGGAAGGGTTTGCTCAGAGTCTGTTCACCTCGTTCCACTCACAAGGTGAACAGAATCCTGACCGAGTAAAAACATAAAGTGAAAAGAAAGTGGCAGTTACGTTTTGACAAAACTTTAATTAAAAAGTTATTTTTTAATGCAGGTATTTCTTATAATTTGCCGAAAAGTACTTGTAGTAGTGTGTCTCCTGCATTGAATTTCAGAAAGAATGTCATTTGTTGCTCAAGCAGGTCATTAGTGAGTGAGAGAGAAGAAAAAATATATAACAGTCTGTG
>JBBPBX010053310.1:0-10881 GCA_038048925.1 Garcialebias charrua | reverse complement strand
TTGATATCTGGATTTACTGTTGATATTGGGATTAAAGTTTCTGAACCGTGACACTTCACGGCTGCTTGCACCGAGACGTTTGGTTAATTTTAGGATTTAATAAGGTAATGACCTAAATACAGTACACACCATCAAACAGTCTGCATGTAGTCACCTACAGTCCAGAATGGGGGTCTGCAAGCTTTATGATCAAAAGAGCCATTTTTACGCCTTCGTTCGCTAAACATGTCCATAGTCGCAACAACCTGCTGCAACTGTGGTTGTCAACTGGTGGCCCACACTGTTAAAAAAGAATAATTGAGCTGATTCAAAAAAACATTGCAACGTTATGCAGTAAGAATTTCTTGTTTTCTCAATGGTTTGCCATCTGATTTTGCCAAGTATAATTTCATCATTGTACCAATTAAATATACGTTGTTGGTTTAATTCTCTCAAGTATAATTTCATCGTTGTACCAATTAAATATATGTTGTTGGTAGGGATGCACCCTGAACGTGAATTTGATCAACAGATACAGATTTAAACTATAATTGAACACTAATATACCGCTAAGCATTCTGGGAAATCCCGTTTTTTAGTTTCGTTTTTGATTGTGGCATGAATTGTACTGTAATTCTTGTTGGTTTTGATAAACAGATACAGATTTAAACAATAACTGTACATTGAATTTACATTTATAAATTCAATGCATAGTTTAAATCTGTATCAGGAAACAGGACAAGGGCTACCCCTGTCCTGCTGCCTGGGAAACCCCGTCGAGCTGCATGCCAACAGCTCTACTTTCAACTCTGTTGTGCCAACAACTAATTCCAAATCCAGTTTATTAAATAATTCACGTTGAACGCCTTTTTTTTTGACAAAAAGGGTTGATATCATTGGTTTGATAAACATTTTCTCATTGGTATTGATCTATTTAGAATTTCATGTCTGAGCAACACATTTTATGAAATCCTCTGAACAGATCGTTGTTTGATTTTTAAGAGTGCATGGGCCACTTTAGGTTTGCTGGAAGGGGCTTCTGTGGCTAGTAGGGGTGACTTTATAAAGAAAAATTATGAAAGTAAAACCACATTCTTGTAAAGAAAGGGGGGAAAAAGTTTTTTCCATTTTATTTTGATTAAAAAAAATTATAAACTATGCAGTTAGTTTGTTATATAAAGAAATAAAACATAAAGTTCAAGTGTTTTCCTCCTTGTACTCCAGTGTTCACATATTTGCAAAAATAAATGACATGAAAATGTTTGACCTAGTCCTTTTTTTGTTTTGTTTGTATAAACAATCAAATTCAATTTTAGATCAGTTTTGGTCAAAGCTTTAAAGAGCTGAGGGACCAAAGATCTGCAGGTGGCTCCAGAGCCGCAGGCTGCAGACCCCTGGTCCGGAGCCGCAGGTCTGATGTAGAAGCTAAATGTTCAGCAATCCAGGGTTGTCTTTGCTGGATTCAACACTGGATGGGACATTCTAAAACCATTTTAACATGTCTGCATTGATAGCCCCTTTCCACATGTGTAAGCTGCCCATCCAAAGGCACTAATGCACCCCCATACCATCAGAGAGGCAGACTTTTGAACTGTGTGCTGATCTTAAACTGGACGCGGCATCTGTTGTTTCCAAGAGGAACTTCAGTTTGTCTGTCCACGGAACATTTTTCCACTTTCTCAGTTTGAAAAGAGCTTTTGTTCAAAGAAGATGGCAACATTTCTGGATATGTCTTTATTTTTGCATGACAGAGATGTATTTGATGGCAAGGGGAACTGTGTTTACAGACGTGATTTGTGGAAGCTCTCCTGAGCCCATGCAGTGATCAGTTCACCATCACGAGCATGTTAACATTCAACCTCGTTCTGTAAGCTCAGACTCTTTCAGATCCTTAAAAATCTTTTGATGAGGTTATAAACTTTAAATGATGCAACACTTGAATTTCTCCCAATTTGAGGAACGTAGTTACTCCACTTTTTTTAGACACTGTTTTTGCAGAGGGGCGAACCTCTTCCCATCTTTACTTCTGAGAGATTCCCCCTCTTTAAAATGCTTTGTAAGTCCGTCCTCTTACTGACCTATTGTCAAATAACCTAATGTAGTTTCAAACCCTCTTCTAGAAAGCAGGTAAAGACAATGGATGTGTGGTTGGAACCCTTTTCTAGCTGTTTCTTATCCCTACATGGTATACAAAAATAAATAAGGCAAACCACCCTAAATGTTTATTAGGACTGTGAGGTGGTCTGAAACCACTTTATCTTGCCATCAAAGTGCATGCTCAGTCATCCCGGTACAAAATCCAATAATGGTCAGGTCATCTGGATAGTTTCTTTTTTGTGGAAAGACATTTCGTCCTCTATCCAGATGGCTTCATCAGTCTGAGAGGTCCCAAGTAAACTGTTTTCCCCACTAAGCGGTACTCTCCTTTAGTGGACCAACCAGTTTGATGGTGATAAGATGTTTTCTGCTTAGTGGGAGGAAACTGTTTACTTGGGACTACTCAGACTGATGAAGTCCTCTGGAAAGAGGCCGAAACGTCTTTACACATAAAAGAAACAGTCCAGATGACATGACTGACCATTATTGCACCTTATCTTGCCTTCCTCTGCTCAGGCAGAGCATTACTGCCAAGGATACGTTTTTGTTTTCTAATTTTGGTGATGGTGGCAGGATGGTTTGGTTTTTGGTGCATTTGTGTTTGTTGGTTGCAACAGTAGTTCCAGTCTTCAGTTGCTCAGACTCCGGGGAATTTTTGTAGTCAGTCTGTCCAAGGCTGCTTGGGAAGTCTGATTAGATTAGCATGATCTCAAAGTGTACTTTCCTGTAGCCTTGAGTCCAGATGGACATCCAAAATTCAATACACTCCAAATTATGGGAAGCTTTCACCGACCCAAGCTATAAGTCCTCCCCTAGATGTGACCCTCCTGGCTGCGTACGAGTTCCAAACCTTACCGGTGGTCTGCGGTCCTCAGTGGCCGCCTCCACTTAATGGTTCAGCTCATAAAGCAGCTGATTCATGGAGGTCACAGCTCGGATCACAGACTCATTTTGAGAAGGGAGCTTCGTCAGCACGGTGATCGCCGTGGAAGTCTTCCTGATTTTCCAGTAGCAGAGAACTCCACACAAGCCAAAAAGCAGAGCACCTGCTATCATAAATCCAATTATGAATAAATCTTCCACATCTTCGACCGATAGCACAGATAGGCATAACATCTTCCACTCCCCCCAGGAATCCATGATATATCCAGCTGGATGTGTCTGCGATGGGCAAGCCGGTTCCCCAGGACCTGATCGTTTTGTAGAAAAATTTTTATCAATAGAGTTGATAGCCCACGAAACCAGATCCATCTTCAATTTGCGTTCGAGCGAGCACTGAAAAACTGCAGACAAAGACAAAGTAGCCAAGCAGGGAGAGGAAAAGTCGGGAGAGGGAAGGAGCTGAGGAGAAAAGCTGCTGCTTCGTTCAGAGCCAGAAGTACAAGAGGAATTAAGAATTAAAAAGAATATGGCTGAAAAATGTGAACTTGAAGAGACCACCCAAAACGCTGCATGTGAGCTCATTTCACTATGATGGAGGAAAACCTGCATCCTACATTGTGTCTGGACAATCCTCTATTGTGAAGAGTGAGAGGTCAATCTGAATGTGTCAATCTCCACTATGCAAGCTTACAGAACACCACAGCTTCATAACTTGAATCCCACACTTCTTGTTTCGTTGAATTGAGAAAGCTCCTCGGATGAGAAGCGAAACGTCTTCAGTTACAAATAAAGTCCAGTTGTTTTGTTTTCAACGTTTTATTGGCTGTGTCTGACTACAATAAACCACCGGAGAAGAGATGCCAGATCCTCAGGATTGAAAACAGTGACAAGAATATCAGGTATGATTTCATGTGTATGGAGACACAGCTTTTTCGTATTTGTTCATCTTCAGTATTATGATTTTCTCTGTAATTAACCCATGCCCAGTGATGAGCATGATGGAGGACTTTTAAGGCCTTGGCTGGACTCTGTGTCTACTTTAAGGTCAATAAGATTGTGTCCCACCTCTTTTAACAAAACACACCAACCTTATTACTGAGAACCGATCAACAGAGGACGCCATCTCCTCCGTGGTCCACACTGCTCTCACCCACCTGGATCAGAAGGACTCATACGTGCGTCTGCTCTTTGTGGACTTCACATCTGCCTTCAACACCATGATCCCCCAAACTCTGATAGACAAACTATCCACACTTGGACTAAGCCCCTCTATTTGTAACTGGGTCTTAGACTTCTTAACAGACAGACCACAGTCCGTGAAGATCCACAACTTCTCCTCCTCCACCATCACCCTCAGCACTGGCTCTCCTCAGGGATGTGTGCTGAGCCCTCTTCTGTTCACTCTGCTCACATATGATTGTATAGCCACACATCCAGGCTGTCATATTGTTAAGTTTGCAGATGATACAGCTGTGGTGGGATGCATCACAGATAATGATGAATCCAGCTACAGACAGGAGGTGGAACATCTGGAGAGCTGGTGCAAAGAGAACAACCTTCACATGAATGTGAAGAAGACGAAGGAGATGATTGTGGACTTCAGAAGGAACAAACACACCCACACCCCACTGTATATAGGTGGATCTGCGGTGGAGGTGGTCTCCAGCTACAAATACCTGGGTGTACACTTGAATGATAACCTCAGCTGGAGCAATAACACCACCAGCCTGATCAAGAAAGGTCATCAGAGACTCTACTTCCTCAGACGGCTGAGACGAGCCGGTCTGAGAAGCCCAGTCCTCACCTCGTTCTACAGGTGTGCAGTGGAGAGCGTCCTGTGCTCCAGCATCAACGTGTGGCATGGAGGCTGCACAGTTGCAGAGAGAAAAGCTCTGCAGAGAGTGGTGAAGGCTGCACAGAAGTCTGTGGGAGTCAGTCTCCCCACCATCACAGACATTTACACCTCCAGATGCAGAAAAAGAGCCACCTGCATCATGAAAGACCTCACTCACCCAGCACACTCACTCTTTGCACCACTCCCCTCGGGACGGAGGTTGAGGAGCATCAAATGTAGAACCACTAGACTGAGAAACAGCTTCTACCCTGAGGCTGTCAGACTCATGAATAAATAAATAATAAGAATAAACACTGCAAAATGTCACATCATACTGATACTGTACTGATCTGTTTCTTGTTGCTGCGTTCATCTGTGACCATCTGCTCATGTTCGTGCTGCTGTTTATAATGATGTTTTTCTACTACATTAGGGCTTAGTGTATTACTAGCTGATGTGATGTCTCTCTTAGTTAATCCTAGATGTTATTATTGTATTTCTCTTGCATTTGTTGTTGGATGTAACTGGGACCCTGTGTACATAATCTCGTTTTCAACACATGTACTACATGCGGTGCAAATGACAATAAATTCTCTCTGACTCTCTGACTCTCTAATACACCTCAAAGCTTTTCAGGTTGTTCACTGCTTCATTGTCGGAAGAACTCCCTTCTCTACGGCCTCCCCAACAAATCTCTCCACAAGTTACAGATGGTCCAGAACTCAGCTGCCCGTGTCATCACTCAAACCTCCTACTATAACCACATCACTCCTGTCCTGCAGCAGCTCCACTGGCTCCCGGTTAAATCACGCATCATCTTCAAAATTCTACTCCTCACGTTCAAAGCTATCCACAACCTTGCCCCTCCTTATCTATCTGACCTCCTACAAATCTCCATCCCATCACGCTCTCTCAGATCCTCCTCTTCGCTACATCTCCATGTACCCTCTGCCCGCCTCTCCACCATGGGGAGCAGGGCCTTCACCTGCTCTGCCCCTCACCTCTGGAACGCTCTACCGCCAGACCTTCGAAACACCACCTCCCTTTCTCTGTTCAAGACTGCTCTGAAAACACATCTCTTTAGACTAGCTTATCATTAACTTTACTAAATGTATTTTTATTATTTTGCATTTTATAATCTTTATGTATTTTATATTTCAATTTGTCGCTGATATTGTTTGATCTGTATTACACTTTATTGGTTTGTTAAGTGTCCTTGGGTGTCTTGAAAGGCGCGTTTAAATAAAACGATTATTATAAGAACATCGTCTTTGAAGTAACTAAATATGCTAGTAAATGTAGCTAAATATGCTAGTAGATGTAGCTGAATATGCTAGTAGATGTAGCTAAGTATGCAAGTAGATGTAGCTAAATATGCTAGTAGATGTAGCTAAATATACTAGTAAATATAGCTAAGTATGCTATAAGATGTAGCTGAATATGCTAGTAGATGTAGCTAAATATGCTAGTAGATGTAGGTGAATATGCTAGTAGATATAGCTGAATATGCTAGTAGATGTAGCTAAATATGCTAGTAGATGTAGCTAAATATGCTAGTAGATTTATATTGCAGCCACTTCAGGTTGTCCTCCATCCCTCGTCTGCAGCAGGCAGTATGATTATATTGTCCTGTTTGAACTCTCTGACAGGTGGTGTTCCTACATGTTTAAATTAAATCCACCATGCTCAGAGAAACTACATTAGCTCATATTGTTCACACAGAAACAAACACTGGTTCTGGTCCGTGTTGGATGTGTTACGAAACCGCTTCTCTCCCCAACTCGTTCTTATCTTATCAGTATTTACTGGAGAGTAGGGCTGCAACTATAAGTGCGGGATGACAGAAAAAGAGAAAAAAGAAACAAAACTGGCACCTGACGGAACACACACACAGTGAGGTGGGGCTTACCTTTTGTGTTCGATCAGAGTCTCTTCATCAGCTGACATCCTTAAAGGGGCGAGCCCGCACTTTCTTCATCCATCAGATGATCTGTTCAATAGTTGTTGTTGTTTTTGCTTTTCTTATATACTTTTTCTCATCCATCCATCCATTGTCTTCCGCTTATCCGGGGTCGGGTCGCGGGGGTAGCAACCTAAGTAAGGAGGCCCAGACTTCCCTCTCCCCAGCCACTTGGAGCAGCTCCTCCTGGGGAATCCCAAGGCGTTCCCAGGCCAGCCGAGAAACATAGTCCCTCCAGCGTGTCCTGGGTCTTCCTCTGGGTCTCCTCCCGGTGGGACATGCCCGGAACACCTCACCAGGGAGGCGTCCAGGAGGCATCCTAACCAGATGCCCGAGCCACCTCAACTGGCTCCTCTCGATGTGGAGAAGCAGCGGCTCTACTCTGAGTCCCTCCCGGATGACTAAGGGAGAGTCCAGACACCCTGCGGAGAAAACTCATTTCAGCCGCTTGTATCCGAGATCTCGTTCTTTCGGTCACAACCCAAAGCTCATGACCATAGATGAGGGTGGGAACGTAGATCGATCAGTAAATTGAGAGCTTTGCCTTTTGACTCAGCTCTCTCTTCACCACGACAGACCGGTACAGCGCCCGCTTCACTGCGGATGCTGCACCTATCCGCCTATCGATCTCACGCTCCAGTTTTCCCTCATTCGTGAACAAGACCCGAGATACTTAAACTCCTCCACTTGGGGCAGGACCTCCTCCCCGACCCGGAGAGGGCATGCTACCCTTTTCCGGCTCAAGACCATGGCCTCGGATTTGGAGGAACTGATCCTCATCCCGGCCGCATCACACTCGGCTGCAAACCGCTCCAGTGAAAGCTGTAGATCACGACCTGATGAAGCCAATAGGACCACATCATCTGCAAAAAACAGAGAAGTGATTCTAAGGCCACCAAAACGGATCCCCTCAACACCTTGGCTGCGCCTAGAAATTCTGTCCATAAAAGTTATGAACAGAATCGGTGACAAAGGGCAACCTTGGCGGAGTCCAACTCTCACTGGAAACGAGCCTGACTTACTGCCGGCAATGCGGACCAAGCTCTGACACCGGTCGTACAGGGACCTAACAGCCCATATCAATGGGCCTGGTACCCCATACTCCCGGAGTACCCCCCACAGAACCCCCCGAGGGACGCGGTCGAATGCCTTTTCCAAGTCCACAAAGCACATGTAAACTGGTTGGGCAAACTCCCACGCACCCTCCAGGACCCTGCTGAGGGTGTAGAGCTGGTCCAGTGTTCCACGACCAGGACGAAAACCACACTGCTCCTCCTGAATCCGAGGTTCGACTATCCGATGGACCCTCCTCTCCAGAACCCCTGAATAGACCTTACCAGGGAGGCTTAAGAGTGTGATCCCCCTATAGTTGGAACACATCCTACGGTCCCCCTTTTTGAATAGGGGAACCACCACCCCAGTCTGCCAATCCAAGGGAACTGCCCCCGATGTCCACACATATTGCAGAGTCGCATAAGCCAACACAACCCCACAACATCCAGAGCCCTAAGGAACTCCGGGCAAATCTCATCCACCCCTGGAGTCTTGTCACCGCGGAAATTTTTAACCACCTCGGTGACCTCAGCACCAGAGATTGGAGAGCCCGACCCAAAGTCCCCAGGCTCCGCTTCCTCAATGGAAGATGTGCCAGTAGGATTGAGGAGGTCTTCGAAATATTCCGCCCACCGACTCACAACATCCCGAGTTGAGGTCAACAGCACGCTGCCCCCACTATAAATGGTGTTGGTCGCGTATACTTTTTCTCTTTTCTTAAAAACGCACCACTTGTGATTTCGTAGGTGGTTGATGTTTGCAGGCGTGTAAACTCCCCGGTGCATTACTTAGTGTCCAGCCAGTTCATCCAGGACAAACTTCCTCCCGGCCAAAAACATCCAACGCTCCCCTCTGGGTCGATCCCACCTGAGGTGAAGACTCTGTTCCTCCGTCCAGAGCCTACCCGTCCCGTACCTTCAATTATCTTCTCTTCTTTACACGTCTTCTCTGCAACAGCAGCTCCCAACACACGTTACTCCATCAGTCAATCACACCACAGGTGTGCTACCAGCGTAGCTAAAACACTTGTCTGGTTGAGCCCCACCCCCTTCACCAGTGAACCGTCAAAAAGGTGCCAAAACTAAAAATAACAAACAAACAAAAGACGGAAGAAAATGTGCCCACGTAACAGATGTCACACCCATTCATCTATGGTACTAGAAATAATTTGGATGAACGCGTCTTGAATAGTTATGTTTATTATGTTTATGTTTATTAAATTTGTTCATTTTTTTACAAAAGAAACAATACAAGGCAATCTCATAATGATAGTGTACAAAATGTAAAAAAATGAAAGGTGGCAGAAAGAAGAATAAATCTTATTATATCTGCCCCTTATCTCCAACAATCAGATTAAACAACAGTAGTCAAACCATGTAAACAATAATAATCTTCAACCAACTTTTTCCAACAATCAGGTTAAACAATAATATTCTTCAACCAACAGTACAAAATGACTAATTCTTTTTAGTTTTCTAACTAATACTAATACAGTACAAAATGACTAACACTTTCTAATTTTCTAACTAATACAATACACATTACGTTATTTCACATATATTTTTTTAACATATTTGTTTTGATCATTTTTTTAAATGTAAACATTGACTTGGCATTTTTAACTACATTCTCCAAGCCATTCCATAATCTAATTCCCTGAATTGAGGTAGAACGTCCCTTCAAACTGGTTCTGAATTGTGGTTTTACAAACAACTCTGTTCCCTTAAGATTATAACAACTTTGTCTTTTAACAAAGTGCATTTGGATATTTAAAGGTAATGCATTATTTTGAGCTCTATACATAACTGATAAAATATTATAGTCTACCAAATCATGGAACTTCAGTAATTTTAGTTGATAAAATAATGTACTTGATGGATGACGGTAATGCTTTCTAGTGATAATTCTTACAGCTCTTTTCTGTAATACAAAAATAGGCTTTGTGATTGTTTTACACGCATTCCCCCAAACATCAATACAATAGATTAAGTGTGGAACAATGATTGTGTTATACAACAAATACAGAGCTTTATCATTCAATAGGTCTCTGACTTTGTACAGTACTGCTATCGATTTAGCTATTTTTATTCTTACAGAATTTATGTGTTGTTTCCATGTCAGTTTGTCATCAATGATAACACCCAAAAACTTCACCTCATTCACTCTACAAATCTCAACATCCTCAATTTTGAGTGGAACATCGACAGTTTTCTTTCTATTACCGAATAACATGTAATTAGTTTTCTCTAGATTTAATGATAATTTATTTATTTTAAACCAAGTTTGTATCTTGACAAATTCTGTCTTTATCAATTCCAACATTTGTTCAATATCTTCACCTAAACAGAAAAAAGTGGTATCATCAGCAAAAAGTACACATTTAAGGAGTCCTGACACATTTACTAAGTCATTCACATATAAAATAAAAAGCTTAGGTCCAAGTACAGAGCCTTGGGGAACTCCACATGTGATATTACAGAGGTCAGATCTTACATCATTTATTTGTACAAATTGTTTCCTATCTTTTAAGTAGCTAGATACCCACTGTAATGCTGGTCCTCTAATACCATATTTGCTTAGCTTTTCTAGGAGAATGGTGTGATCAATAGTATCGAATGCTTTTTTTAAATCAACAAAAATACTGATACAATATTGTTTTTGATCGACAGCAGTAGTTATTTGTTCCATTAATTCCATGAGAGCCATTGATGTAGAGTTTTTTGCTCTAAATCCATACTGACTATTGCTTAGAATATTTTGTTTATCTAAAAATTGGTCTAGTCTGTTTACAAATAGTTTTTCAAGAATTTTTGAAAACTGTGGTAATAAGGATATAGGTCTATAATTGTTGAATACACATTTATCACCATTTTTAAAAAGAGGAACGACCTTAGCTACTTTCATATTATCTGGAAATATTCCTGTTGAAAATGATAAGTTACATATGTAAGTGAACGGCTCAATAACATGGCTCATTATGTCCTTCACAAACATCATATCCATGTCCACCCAGTCTTTCGATCTTTTGTCTGTAAGATGTTTTACTACATTCATTATTTCCTCTTTGTTAGTTCCA
>JBBPBX010053308.1:0-16820 GCA_038048925.1 Garcialebias charrua | reverse complement strand
CCTTCACCTCTGGAAGCCTCAACTGAACTGTGTGAAAACTTCATCCATTTCTTTTTAGAAAAAGTTACAAACACCCAGGTACTCCTCTCTCCACCAGCTCATGACCCATCCATCCCATCTCAGTGTGTAGCTGTGTTTGAGCACTTTGAGCCCATCTCTCTGTATTCACTGGATAAGGTAATGTGCAACATGAAGCCATCTGGTTCTCCCTTTGATGTAGTTCCCCCTCGATTACTAAAGGACGTTTTTCCTACTCTTGGTCCTTCTATTCTCGCTATTGTGAATAGCAGTTTATCCTCAGGTGTGGTCCCAAAAACCTTTAAACATGCTGATGTCCAGCTTCTCCTGACAAACCTAACCTTGACCTCTCGGTGGTGTCCAACTTCCGGCCTGTCTCCAGACTCCCATTCACCTCTAAACTACTGAAAAAAAATTGTTGAGTCTCAGTGGAAATGTTTCTTGGAGGATCACGCCATCCTAGAGTTGTTCCAATCTGGCTTCAAATCTCTCCATAGCATTGTAACTGCTCTACGGTTTTTAATGACACTTTCAAAGCCACAGACGCAGGTGATTCTGTGTTGCTTGTCCTATTGGACCTTACATCTGCTTTTGACACCACGCCATCCTAGAGTTGTTCCAATCTGGCTTCAAATCTCTCCATAGCATTGTAACTGCTCTACGGTTTTTAATGACACTTTCAAAGCCACAGACGCAGGTGATTCTGTGTTGCTTGTCCTATTGGACCTTACATCTGCTTTTGACACCATCGTCCACAAGCTCCTCATTTCTAGGCTGGAGCAGTGGGTGGGCATCACAGGGTCAGTCCTCAAATGGTTTGAGTCCTACCTCTCTAACACAACATTTTGTGTCAATATCAAAGATTTCAGTTCAGCATCTGCAGTGCTTCAGTGGAGGGTACCGCAGGGGTCCATCCTCTGTTCCCTTCTCTTTTTGTTATACCTACCTTCTTCTTCTTCTTTTAGCTTTTCCCTCTTCAGGGGTCGCCACAGTGAGTCATCATCCTACACCTCACTCTGTCCTCTGCATCCTCTGTCCTCACTCCAACTACCTTCCTGTCCTCTCTAACTGCATCCATATATTTCCTCTTTGGCCTCCCTCTGTCTTTTTCCTGGCAGCTGTATTTCTATCATCCTTCTACCAATATACCCACTGTCCCTCCTCTGGACATTTTCAAACCATCTCAGTCTGGCCTCCCTAACTTTATCTCTCAGTTGTTCAACATGTGCTGTACCTCTGATGATCTCATTCCTAATCTTATCATCCTTGTCACTCCTAAGGAGAACCTCAACATCTTCATTTCTGCCACCTCCAGTTCTTTCTCCTGTCTTTTTGTCAATGACACTGTCTCCAAACCATACAACATAGCTGGTCTCACCACTGTCATGTAAAATTTTCCTTTGACCTTTGCTGATACCTTTTTGTCACAAATCACTCCTGAAACTTTTCTCCATATGCTCCATCCTGCCTGGACTCTGTTTTTCACTTATTTCCCACATTTCCCATTTTCCTGGACAGTGGACCCCAAGTACTTGAAGTCCTGTCCTGCATCTTTGTGGCCTCTGATTATTATAGCCTCACTGTTCCACCGGCCTCCCTCTCATTCACACACATGTTATACCTGCTGCCACTATGTGCTATTTTCCGCAAACACAACACATAGCCTATCATTTCTACGCTGATGATTGTCAAATTTACTTCCCCTTGAGACACAGAGGCTCATGCTCTATTCAACCTCTTCTTGACTGCCTGGCTGACATCCAGGACTGGGTGGCTTCAAACTTCTTAAGTTTCAATGAGAAGTCTGAAGTCATGTTGTTCCATCCCAATAGCTCATTCACGAACCACGACATTGACCTTCTCTCTCTAGCCCCGCTAGAGAAACAAAGGGTCACTAATCTGGGGGTGATAATGGACCCTTCCTTGAAACTTGTCACGTAAACATGATTGTTAAATCTTTTTTTTTCCCAGCTGAGGCGGCTGTCTAAGCTGAAGCCCATATTATCCAAAAAGAACCTTGAGACAGTAATCCATGCTTTCACAACATTGAGGCTCGATTACTGCAATGCACTTCTGTTTTGAATCAGTCAGTCATGTCTACTACATGTCAACAGCTGATCCAAAATGCTGCAGCCCGATTTTTAACTGGTACAGGCCATAGAGAGCACATCACACCTGTTTTGACCTCCCTGCACTGGCTACCTGTTCACCTTCGGATCCAGTTTAAAATACTCATGTATGTTTTTTAATGTTTTCCTGTTTGCTGTGCTTGTTTGTTTCTATTGCACAGCATTATGCTCTATGGTATGGTGTATACCTGGATTACTGAGCAAGTACTTTGTTGGTTTTGAATCAGTTTGACATGACTGTCGATGAGGAAGAGGGCCAGCACCGGAGGAGGGGGCATGCCAAAGAGACCATCTTAGCACCAAGATAACTGGTTTGTTCCACTTTGGAGTAAGCTGTTGTGGAAGAATCAGTTTTGTGTTGTGTTTCCTTGACGGATTAAGCCTTCTGGATAGAAGGTGAAACGTTTCAGCACAAAAAAAACTGTCCTGATGACCTGACTGAAAATTGTTGGATGTGTTTTATACAAATCCATTTTCTCTTTATAAAATTGTATAATTCTTAAAAATAAATTCCTACTTATTTGAAAACTAGCCATATAATAGGAGCAAACCTGCCACCTCTTTAGAAAACATATACTGTAATTATAAAGGCTGTACTGTATTTCAGTCCATATTCCCCTGTCTGTTTAGGTGCGAGTGTTTACCAGGTTATGTGGGCCAACATTGTGAGCAGGACTATAATGACTGTTTGGAGAATAAATGTCAACATGGGGCAGAGTGTGTAGATGCTGTCAACGGCTATACTTGTGTTTGCAAAGAGGGTTTCAGGTGAGAGCCATGGAAACAACACATACACAAACATAGTTACATGTAAGCTCTGCATGGCCAGATTGTAGGAAAATGCAGACAGCACTCCATTATCAGACACTTGACTATCTCAACCTACTCTGTGTGTGTGTGTGTGTGTGTGTGTGTGTGTGTGTGTGTGTGTGTGTGTGTGTGTGTGTGTGTGTGTGTGTGTGTGTGTGTGTGTGTGCGTGCGTGCGTGCGTGCATGCGTGTGTGTGTGTGTGCATGTATGGAGCAAATGCAGCTCCACGTGGTTAATTATAGCAGATACTGTTGGTACGAGCAAAACAAATTAATTAAAAGGGACATAAATGAGAAAAAGGAGGAGTGAATGTTGGATGAATGCTGGAAACACACACAGAGATGTGAGGAATCAGATTAGACTGATATAATTTAAAGATAATTTCAGTTTTACCAATGCAAGATGTTTTGTTTTTTTAATACTTGTGTAAATTGTTTTATTGTGTTTAGGTTTTTATGTGTTTTATCTATTGTTTTTGCTACAAAAATGCTAAGTTACACATTTTGTATCTAATACAAATTCAGTTGTTTTTTTTCAGCCTGATCTAATATCCTGAAGAAAATGTGAGGATATACAGAATATGTTTATAATTTTATCCTGATAAAATGCATTCATGTCCTTTGAAAATATAACTTTTCTAATTCAAATTCTATATGTAATACAGTTGGCATATTAGATACAATTTATTTGTAGATGTTAGCAAAACAAAGCACCCTGTTAAGGCTTCATGACTAACTTCTGTTTAATCTACACCACACTCAGTGGGCTGTTCTGTGAGAACCCTCCACCAGTGATCTTGCTGCAGACCAGCCCATGCGACCAATCAGATTGCCAGAATGGCGCTCAGTGCATGATGGTAGCCAGAGAGCCAATCTGCCACTGCATACCTGGTTTCTATGGCAATAAATGTGACAAAGTTTCCACTGTTCACTTCCTGAGTCAGGATGGTTATGTGGTGTTACCAGGCACCAAGCTCCGCCCAAGGGCTCATATTTCATTGCAGGTAAGACCTTTAACACAACCTTTAACACATGTTAAGAATGAGACACTAAATATGAGACACTAAATAAAATGGAAATAATGTAAGCTATTTACAGTGGTGGGCAACGCTGATCAAAAAATTAGTTCCACAACTTCTAAAACGCTTGTTAATTTTTTTAGGTCCACAATTTCAAAAGCAAAAATGTCTTATGAAAATTAGGGGAAGCTAATTTAAACCGCTATTTATATTCAATATTGTTTCAAAAAACAAATAGTAATTTATTTTTGTTGCGTAACCGAAAAATAAATTAAACCAATTCCAAAATTCTATAGGCAGTCAACAGATTTAATGAAAAGTAACTAAAATGATTCTAAGAGGATGAAATTACAAAAATCAAAGGATTTATTTAATACTTTACGTAGGTACATATATTCTATTCGGCCACGAAATTAACAAAAAAGAGAATGATCTTTAATCCCTAACACCACTTTTAAATCTCAAATACACGGGCGTCTCGCCACCGCATTTATACATAAAAAGCAACCCAAATACATAAAACTAACGACTCACCGTCGCGTGGTGGACACAGAACACACAATAGAATCCTCCGGCCGGGTTAATTTGGCTTGAAACAGCGGGGTTCTCTGCGGATTTATGAAAAGACCCAGCGCAACCAGCTAGCCATAATCGTTAGCATCCGAGTTCACCTCTGACCCGGAAGATGTCAAGATGGAATAGTCCATTTTTAGTAGGGGGGGATACAGAAATCGACCGGTTTTTGTATTGCGTTTTTTTAATGATTGTTTTCATCGTAACTATAATTATTTTTATGTTAAATGTACATTAACAAGCAGCAGCAATGTTAGTAGGTGACTGGCCGGGGCGGGCCATTCATTTGCCTACATGGTAGAATAGATCCACGTCTGTTCACCCCTCTGCTCCCTCCCCCTCCGACCCCCCCCCTCCGACCCTCCTCTCTGCTCCCTCACCAAGGGGGGAAAGTAAACAAGCAGCTACGGAGCCAGCATAAGAGCCTGTAAATAAGTTTTTTTTGTTTTTACTGATAGATAATTAGTTATTAGTGGTACTGCATTTTAAATAAAAATAGCACAAATCCGCTCATGAATTATAAAAGTTAGTAACTCCGCTGTAACGCTGATAAAAATGTTACGCTATAAGCGGATTAGCGCATTAGCGGTCCATAGCGGTTTGGTGCCCACCTTTGGTTATTTATTCTTTCTGTGTGGCCCTATATCAATTGACACGGATTGGTACGGGGCCGCAGCCAAGTGGTTGCGGACCACTGATCTAGGCCACCCGTGGGAGCAGATGGTGGGGTTAATGGCATTGGGCAAGGGTCCAGAGTGTGGCAAATGAGGGTGGAGACAGCTGTGGGTGTTTGACCTTTCTCACCCACATTTTCTAAACTCAGTGTCCCTTGCCCGGACGTGGGTTACCGGGGTCCCACCCTGGAGGCAGGCACGGAGGAGGGGCTCATTGGAAAGTGCCTGGTGACTGGGTCTCTACCCATGGGACCCGGTCGGACTCAACCTGAAGGAGCCTTCCTATGGACCCACCACCTGCAGGAAGGGCCATAAAAGTCAGGTGCATGATGCCATGGGCAGTGGCCGAAGGCGGGAACTTTGGCACTCTGACCCTGGCTTACCAAAGCTGGCTCTTGGGACATGGTAACCTCCCTGGCAGGGAAGGAGCCGGAGTTTGTGCGCGAGGTTGAGAGGTACCAACTAGATATAGTTGGGCTCATCTCGACACACAGCATATGTTCTGGAACCAATCTCCTTGAGAGGGTCTGGACCTTATTCCACTCTGATGTTCTTCATAGATGTACAAATCACAAAACAAGAATTACATTTTAATTCACTAAAATAAAATTTGTATACAAGAAACAAAACCACATATCTAAATTGAACAATAAAAGTAGGCACAATGAGTGCAAATACATCAAATTATGAAGAAAAATATAGAATTTTAAATATAAATGTTTTTGCAGAATCTGGTTCATCAGATTTAATTCATTTCAGTCTATTTATGTAGCACCAAGTCACAACAGAAGTTGTCTCAGGGCACTGAACAGAAATATTTATATATAAAATTAGTTAACAGAAATATTCATATTTAAAAAATAATTATTTAACATTATTTATCTGAGGAGCAGATTGCTTTGAGTTTAACTCATCGCAGAACTCTCACTCGGTGGACTAAAGTCCATTAAAAGTTTATTAGCAGGATTTTGGATTCTGGAAATGCCTACAGAACCCGTCCTGAAGTGCAGTGCAAGTCCAGGCTGATCTGAGCAGGGCTGAGCAGAGCTGAGCAGAGTTGGGGCTGAGTAGGAGCGGTGCAAAAGTGGTAGAAGGGCGAGTCCAGCTACTATGTGGAGGAAACTCATTTCAACCGCTTGTATTTGCTATGTCATTCTTTCTGTCGCTACCCAGAGCTCATGACCATAGGTGAGGGTAGGACTGTAGACTGACTGGTAAACAGAGAGCTTTGCCTTACAGCTCAGCTCTCTCTTCACCAAAATGGACCTGTATAGACTGTAATACAGTAGATGCTGCACCAATCCGTCTGTCAGTCTCACACACCATTCTTCCCTCACTTGTGAACAAAACCGTGAGATACTTGACCTCTTCCACTTGAGGAAGAACTCCACCCTCGACATGAAGAGAACAATGCACTCTTTTCCGGTTGAGGACCATCACCTAGGATTTGGAGGTGCTGGTTCTCATCCCACCCACTTCAAACTCGGCTGCGAACCACTCCAGTGAGAGCTGAAGATCATGACACCAACAGGACCACATCATCTGCAAAGAGCAGAGAAGGACTCCTGAGGCCACCAAACCGGAAACCCTCCCCACCCTGGCTGTACAGAGAAATTCTGTCTACAAAAGTTCTGAACAGAATCAGTGACAATGGGCAGCCCTGGTGGAGTCCATCTCATACCCTGAAGGAGTCTGATTTACTACCGGAAATGCAAACCAAACTCTCACATTGCTTGTATAGGGACTGAACAGCCCATAGCAACGTCCCCCTAATCCCAAACTCAAGGAGCACCCCCCCCACTAGTGTACCCTGAGGAACACGGTCAAATCCCTTCTCTATGTCCACAAAAAACATGTAAACTAGATGGGCAAACTCCCATGACCCCTCGAGGACCCTATTGAGGGCGAAGAGCTGATCCAGTGTTCCATGGCCAGGACAGAACCTGCATTGTTCCTCCTGGATCTGAGGTTTGACCAATGATCAGACTCACTTCTCCCATGGGTGTCTGTGGCTGAGTGGTTAGAGCAGTCGTCCTCCAATACAAGAGTTGAGGGTTTGATTCCACCAGCAGTCACATGCCGATGTGTCCCTGGGCAAGACACTGAACCCCTAAATGCCTCTGATGTGTGTCCCATCGGTGTATGAATGTGATAAAGCACTGATTATTATTTGTATAGATCTAGTAGAGTGCTGTATGAATGGGTAAATGAGGATACAGATTGCAGTGCAAAGTGCTTTGAGTATCTTGATCAGATAGAAAACATTATATAAGTGCAGTCAATTTACCATTTACCATACCCCTGAATAGGCATTACCAGGGAGGCTAAGTCAAGTCAAAAGTCAAAGTCAACTTTATTGTCAGAACTGCAATATGTACAGAACATACACAGGATTGAAATTGCGTTTCTCTCAGCCCCTCGGTGCAACAGTAACCATTTAAACACTAAAACACTGAAACATTTAATAAACACAAGCATAAAATAGTAAAAATGTAACACTGTCCTGAGTTTTTGCATAGTAGTATAGAAGTATGAAAATTTACACCAACACTAAAACTAAAACTCAAACTAAAACGCTAAACATTTAATGAACATAAGCATAGAATGAAATAATAAAAGTGTAATACTGTCCTGAGTTTTTGCATAGTAGTATCAAAAAAAGTATAACTATAAAATAAACTAAAGGTTCTAGCATTGACATTTGCAAAGAGTGGCAAAGCAGCATATGAGTTAATGTACACAGTATATGTATGAGGTAGTAGTTGATGTTGGTATAGAGGCAAAAGTGGCATATGCAGTAAGGCACATTGGGCATCCTTAAATAAGGCTGGTCAGAGAATACTGTATATGTATCAGCAGTGGTGTAGATATAAAAGTAGTGTAAATGTAAACAGTAGTAATAAATGTAAACAGTAGTAATAAATGTAAACAGTAGTAATAAATGTAAACAGTATTAATAAATGTAAACAGTGAATGTAAACAGTAGTATGACTATAGGCAGTAATGTAATACAAACATTAGTGCAAATATGAGAAGTAGTGCAAACTGAATGAGCACATGACCGAGAGTTTAGTGAATAACCCGTTTGATGACACAGAGTCCAGTGTTAAAATCTTTGTGTTGTGTGGTAATGTGTGAGAAAGTTTTTTGTGTTAAGGCAGTTCAAATGGGAGGGGAGGCAGAGCAGGCAGAGTGTTTAGCATCCTGACTGCCTGATGAACAGAGCTGTCTCTCAGTCTGCTGGTTCGAGCCTGGAGACTCCTCAGTCTCCTCCCTGATGGCAGCAGTCTGAAGCAGCTGTGTAGTGGGTGTATATTACAGTAATTTAATTAAAAAATACAGTTTAATTAAAAAAATACAATTTCTTACTGTGAGCTGGTCTGTCAGTCAGTCCGTGTCTCCGGTGGGGGTAGCGGGGGGTGGGGGGTGGTGTAGCGCCAGCATTTTAGCACCCGTTAGCTCGGTGTGTCCCTCCAAAAGGCTGCACCGCTGTTTATCCACGTTTTAACATGTCACCTCGGTGTTCATCCAACATCTGAGGCTGCCAGGCAGACATTTCAGAACAAGCGCGAGCTAACATAAGCTAAAAACAATGCGACCGGAAACCAGCGAAACAAACCGCAAGTGATGTAAGTGATAGGGGCGGCCGTGGCGTAGTGGTAATGGCAGTCGTCCCCCGATCGGAAGGTTGATGGTTCGAATCCCGGTTCCCCACACCATGTGTCGTTGTGTCCTTGGGCAAGACACTTAACCCCGAGTTGCTCCCGGTAGGACTGGAAAGCACCTTGCATGGTAGTCTGCCGCTACCAGTGTATGAATGTGTGTAGCATTCAATGTGTGTAGCACTTTGAGATTTTCACTAATGAAAAGTGCGTTATAAATTGAATTCATTATTATTATGATGTAATTCGGGTTTAAAATATTGAAAATAATCATTTTGTGGTGGACCACTAGGGGGCTCTACTCACACCCAGTGGACCGAATGTGTTACCGGATGTTTTATTGTGAAAGGTCCAGAGGACCGGATGTTGTATTGTGAGAGGTTTGATATATAAGGCGGTGTTGGGTGCTTCCCGCCAGTTTAGTAGGAGTTGATTAAAGTGAAGATCTGCATCTCGCCTTCTGTGTCGTCTCTTCACCGCCTCCTACACTGGTGACCCTCGTGAATTGAATATGTCGACATCTGAAGGTCAAGCCAGCTCTCTTCAGCTGTCCGCTGCTGTGGAACTTCCACAGGCGGCCCCGCTCGCTTTTTCGGTGGCCGTTAAAATCCCGGACTTCTGGCTGCACGCCCCTCAGTCGTGGTTCGCCCACATCGAATCACAGTTTGCTCTTCGCGGGATTTCTGCAGACGACACCAAATACCACTATGTGGTCGCCTCGCTGGATCCATTGTCCACCCAGCGGGTAATGAGCCTGCTCCAGGACCCTCCTGCACAAGGAAAGTACGACGCCCTCAAGCAGCTCCTTCTGCGGCGTTACTCACTTTCAGACGCGGAGCGCGCTGAGAAACTTTTTTCCCTCTCCGGTTTGGGCGATGGCACAGCTCTTGAGCTCATGGAAGGCATGTTGTCTTTGAGGGGATCAGCAGACTGTGAGTTTCTCTTCCTCCACCTCTTCCTCCGCCAGCTCCCGGCTCCAGTGCGCACCGCCCTGGCCAACTCCCCGTTTCTGCAGCAGAGAGATTACCGCTCGCTGGCCGACGAAGCCGACCGCATCTTGCTGGCTGCGAGGACCTTCGCGGTCCAGGCAGTGGTCCCCGGATCTCCAGCAGCGCCTGAGTTTCAAGCAACGCCCTCAGCGCCGGACGAGCCATCGGTCGTAGCAGGGGTCGCTACCGCAGGCGGACAGGAGCCGCCCTTTGTTTCTACCACAGCGCTTTGGCGCCAAAGCACGACGATGCATCCCGCCGTGCAGCTTCAAGCCGCAGGGAAACGAGAACGCCAGCGCCCGCTAGCAGTCGCGGCCGTTGGCGACAAGGAAAGGCTGCTTTTCATCGAGGACTCGAGGTCGGGGAGGCGGTTCCTGGTGGACTCTGGTTCGCAGAAGAGCCTCGTTCCCCCGACTGGCTCCGACAGGTTGGCAGAAGGCTGCGGGCCGCAGCTAACCACGGCTAATGGCTCTCCCATCAAGACGTTTGGTGAAAGGTTGGTGACTGTTTGTTTCCATGAACGGGACTTCCAGTGGAACTTTGTGATAGCTGCAAGCTCAGTTCCTATTTTAGGGGCTGATTTTCTTTGTGCTCACGGGCTCCTTGTTGATGGCTAACAGACGTTTGATCGACGCTGTGTCTTTTTCGTCACTGCCTTGTGCGACGCGAGGAGCTGGGCCTTTAATGCATGCTAACTTTTTAGCTTCGGGTAATGTGTTTCAGCGTTTATTGTCTGAGTTCCCCTCACTGACTGTTCCTAATTTTGCCAACACAAACACAGAACATGGGGTCGAACATTATATTCCCACAACGGGCCCCCCGGTGTTCGCACGTGCACGCCGCCTCGATGCTACTAAGCTAGCAATCGCGCAGGAAGAGTTTGCTAACATGGAGCGTTTAGGCATCGTGCAACGTTCAAACAGTCCGTGGGCCTCCCCCCTGCACATGGTGCCCAAGGCAGATGGCAAATGGCGTCCATGTGGGGATTTCCGCCGCCTTAATAACATCACAGAGAACGATCGTTATCCCATCCCCCACATCCAGGATTTTTCAGTGCACCTGGCTGGGACCTCCATTTTTTCTAAAGTAGATTTAGTACGGGGGTACCACCAGGTTCCTGTGCATGTGGAGGATGTCCCTAAGACCGCTGTTATCACGCCTTTCGGCCTGTTTGAGTTTTTGCGCATGCCTTTTGGTCTTAAAGGTGCAGCACAAACATTTCAGCGGTTGATGGATTCAGTCCTAAGGGGTTTGTCCTTCGTATTTGTGTACTTGGACGACATCCTGGTGGCTAGCAGCTCGGCTGAGCAGCACTTGTCCCACCTCCGTGAGGTTTTTCAGCGCCTGGCAGCACATGGCCTGATTGTAAATACAGCGAAATGCCAGTTTGGGCTGCCAGTCATTGACTTTTTGGGCCACCGCATTTCTGCAAGTGGTGCTGTCCCGTTACCAAACAAAGTGCAGGCGGTGTCCGATTTCCCACAGCCCCAGTCTGTTAAAGCGCTACAAGAGTTTTTGGGAATGGTTAATTTCTATAACCGTTTCCTCCCCAGGGCAGCACAACTGCTGCGTCCGCTCTATGGAGCGCTGAAAAAGAAAAAGCCCAACGACAGTGTTGACTGGACACCAGAACGCCTACAGGCATTTGGTGATGCTAAAGCTGCACTGGCCACTGCTGCCCTTTTGGCCCATCCATCCCCAGCGGCACAAATAGCTTTGACAACAGACGCATCTGATGTTGCGGTGGGGGCTGTGTTAGAACAGCAGGTTTCCGGGGTTTGGCAGCCGCTTGCATTTTTCAGCCGTACGCTGCGGGACAATGAGCTGAAATACAGTGTTTTTGACAGAGAGTTGCTGGCGCTTTACCTGGCCACACGCCATTTCAGGTTTTTCCTGGAGGGCCGCCGGTTCACTGCATATGTTGACCACAAACCCTTGGTGTTTGCGATGTCAAAAATTTCTGACCCCTGGTCTGCTCGCCAGCAACGCCACCTCGCAGCGGTGTCTGAATTTACTACAGACATTCAGCATGTGGCTGGAAAATCCAACGTGGTGGCCGACTGTCTCTCCCGGGTGCTGATCTCTCCCGTATACGTTGGCATCGATTTTTCTGCTATGGCTGCGGACCAACGTAGCGACGCAGAAATACTCGAGCTCCAGTCCGGGCCCACAGGCCTCGAGTTGGAGGAACGGCAGGTGAATGACGGAGGTCCTCTCCTGCTCTGTGACGTTTCTACTGGCAGGCCCCGCCCTCTGGTTCCAGTTTCATGGCGACGCCGCGTTTTTGACTCCTTACATTCCCTTTCTCACCCAGGTGTTAGAGCCTCTGTGAAACTGGTCAGTTCAAAGTTTGTTTGGCCCGGTCTGCGTAAAGCAGTTAAGGAGTGGGCAGCAGCGTGTGTCCCATGCCAGCGTGCTAAGGTTAACAGGCACACCAAAGCACCTTTGGAACCCTTCTCCATCCCAGGTCGGCGGTTTGATCATGTGCACGTAGACCTGGTGGGCCCTCTGCCTCCATCACAAGGTTTTACTCATCTGCTGACTATGATAGACCGGACCACCAGGTGGCCTGAGGTGGTTCCTCTGACATCCACAACATCTGCAGTGGTGGCCCGGGCATTTTTGTCTACCTGGGTTGCGCGTTTTGGCCCCCCTTCAGACATTACATCGGACAGGGGCCCGCAGTTTGTTTCTGAGCTTTGGTCTACCATGGCCAAGGGTCTGGGGACTAACGTTCACAGGACCACCGCTTACAACCCCCAAGCTAATGGTTTGTGTGAACGGTTTCACAGGTCATTGAAAGCTGCACTTCGCGCTGCATTGACCGGTGACAACTGGATTGACCGTCTTCCCTGGGTTTTGTTGGGTTTACGTACCGCAACCAAAGAGGACCTGAGCTCTTCCCCGGCTGAACTGGTTTACGGTCAGCCTGTGCGCGTCCCCGGTGAGTTTTTACCTGAGGTTCCCCCACCACAGTTCGCTCCACCGTTGCTTCATTTTTCATCTCAGGAGGGCCCTTTTCGTGTCCCTGGCCCGGTACACCATTGTTTACCGCAGTCATTTGTCCCTAAGAGTCTGGAGTCCTCTAAATTTGTTTTTGTCAAACACAATGCACACAGGACACCACTACAGCCTTTGTATGATGGACCGTTTCGGGTTCTTCAACCAGGTCCAAAACACTTCCTTTTAGATTTAGGGGGTCGTACTGAGACTGTCTGTATCGATAGGCTTAAACCAGCTCATGTTGTGTCAGATGATCAGGTTGTTACGGCCCAGGCTCCTCGCAGGGGCAGACCTCCATCCACGTTGCTAACGGACTGCTGTCCTCCTTCCAGAGACTCTCAACGACCATTGGAGCCCGAATCTTCTGCAGCCCCTCCTCGTCACCCTCCGCTTCATCAGACAGGGCCCAGGTTCAGCCGTTCTGGTCGTTTGATCAAACCTAAAATGCGGGACTAGTGATGGACCTTACTGGGTGTTCTGGGGGGGCGTGTGTGGTGGACCACTAGGGGGCTCTACTCACACCCAGTGGACCGAATGTGTTACCGGATGTTTTATTGTGAAAGGTCCAAAGGACCGGATGTTGTATTGTGAGAGGTTTGATATATAAGGCGGTGTTGGGTGGTTCCCTGCCAGTTTAGTAGGAGTTGATTAAAGTGAAGATCTGCATCTCGCCTTCTGTGTCGTCTCTTCACCGCCTCCTACAATTTAAATAATTTATAAAGCCTTTAAAACAACCACAGCTAATGTAGGAGGGAGCGGTCAATGGAGTAGGACGTGTGCGACACTAGCTCCTGCCAATTTCCTCTAAATTTATTATTCAACTGTGCTTTTCCTTGTAAACCAAGTTTTTATACTCTTTTTGTAGTCTGGTCTTGTGTAAAAATTCTTGAACCGCATGACAATGACTGGAAGGGGAAAATCTCGTACTATTCAGATGAAGCTAAAGTCATGCTCACAGGCCTCGGCCTCTTCCCCTGTTGTGGCGGCCCCGACTCAGGCTAACCCGGACGCTGACACCCTAAAGCTCGCGGCCCCGACTCAGGCCAACTCGGACGCTGACACCCTAAAGCTCGAACTACTGTCTTCTTTGAGGGAGGATATTGCCGGCATTATCAAGAAGGAACTACAAGAGGTTCTGGGAGATGCTTTGTCATCCATTAAAGCTGAGCTACAAGCTGTGAAGGCGCAGCTGGCAAAGGACAACGCTGCTACCGATGCTAAGTTGGATAAGCTAACGGCTACGGTGGGTGATGTGGAGGAGGCGCTCACGGGCTGCACCGACGACGTTGCCGGCATGAAAACTACTCTGGAGCAGCTTACGACTAAGGTCAGCATGTTGGAAGACAAATGTGAGGATTTAGAATCAAGATCGCGCCGTAATAATATCAGGATTATTGGCGTGGAGGAAGGTGCTAACTCCTGCTCGCCCACTACCGTGGCCGCGTTACTGAAGGAAGCGCTCGGGCTGGAAGAGGAACCGCTGGTTGACCGGTCTCATCGCTCTCTTCAACCCAAACCCAAACCAGGCGAACGACCTCGAGCAATTGTGTGCAGGCTTCACTATTACAGTGACTGTGTGGACATTCTGCGTCGTGCGAGGGAGCGCCAGCGGATTAAAGTCGGAGCCGGGACTGTTTCGATCTTTCCGGATCACACTGCTAAGGTAGCTCGGGCTCGAGCAGCCTTCAATGAGGTAAAGCGGCTACTTCGTGGGATCGAAGGGATCAGGTATGGACTTTTTTATCCAGCGCAGCTGCGCATTACTTACAAAGGAGTAGTGAAAGAGTTTACTTCATCTGAGGACGCTATGCAGTACGTTCAGACTTTGATTTCTGAGTGATCTCTGTGCTTTGGTGATTATATCGTTCTCAATATCTACTCAGAATTGAGGCTTACTTACAGCATTTGGACATTATAGTTATGTTTATATGCTGCTCAGCTATGCAGTATGTTCAGACTTTGATTTCTGAGTGAACTCTGTGCTTTTGGTGATTATATCGTTCTCAATATCTACTCAGAATTGAGGCTTACTTACAGCATTTGGACATTATAGTTATGTTTATATGCTGCTCAGCTATGCAGTATGTTCAGACTTTGATTTCTGAGTGAACTCTGTGCTTTTGGTGATTATATCGTTCTCAATATCCACTCAGAATTGAGGCTTACAGCATTTGGATATTATAGTTATGTTTATATGCTGCTCAGCTTAGAAATTAGTACTGTAGGCTAAAGTTCATGAGCATCTAAACTGATGTTTATAGTGGTGTAGTATTATTATTATTATTTTTTCATCATACAGGGACTTTGTGGTTCTCAATCTGGTTGTAATATAATATTTTTTTTTATTATTTTTCAATTTTCAAGTAGCATAATAATTAGTGCACATATTAGTATTCCAATTTGGAGGTTGGTGGGGGGGTATTAGCCAGTTCTTTTTAGGTACTTTTCTGTATCTTTTTGCTCTGTTTTGTCTCCGAGTTCACGCTTTATTGTGAATAATTGCTGTGTATTGCACTGCTGTCTCCATTGTTTTTTGTTGTTGTTTTGTATTTGTTTTTTCTTATGGAGACTCTAGGTGTTGTTTTTTTATGGGTTTACTTTAGGGTAGGGGTTAAGGGGAGGTCCATCTCAGCTCTCTATGGTTGTTTTTATTTTTACTTTTTTAAATGGCTAATAACACTGTAGACCCCATTACGACAGGTCCAGGCACCTCTCTTCGTTTCATTAGCTGGAATATTAAGGGCATGGGCCACCCTGTTAAAAGATCAAAAGTTTTTTCCCACCTCAAGCGGTTAAAGCCCTCGGTGGTGTTTTTACAAGAAACTCATCTTCGCATTAAAGATCACAATAGATTGCGTTGCGCTTGGATGAATCAAGTTTTCCACTCAGATTTTAATTCCAAATCAAGAGGAGTAGCCATTTTGATCAATAAAACAGTACAATTCTCGCCCACTGATGTAATAGCTGATAAATATGGCAGATATGTAATAGTTGCTGGAACACTAATGCAGAAAAAAGTTCTTCTGGTTAATATATATGCTCCAAATTTCGATGATGCTGAGTTCGCAAACAGATTATTGAGCAGCCTTCCGTTTTTGGATTCTCATTTATTAATTTTAGGGGGTGACCTAAATTGTGTCATAGATCCAGAGTTGGACCGGTCCAATCCCCGTAATTTAAATAAATCTTTAATGGCTCAAGCATTTTCTGATTTCACGAGCCAGAGTGGTCTTATTGACCCATGGAGATCCCGAAATGCAACCAGTAAAAAATTTTCTTTCTTTTCTAAAGTGCATCACTCCTATTCCAGAATTGATTATTTTTTTATCGACAAGGCTCTCAATCCAGGTGTAGTCCTCTGTGATTATTTGAGTATAATGATATCAGACCATGCTCCGTTATTATTAGATATTCAGTTAACTTCTTACAAACGTAGCCGCCCTTTATGGCGGTTCAATTCTCTTTTACTGGCAGATGAAGAATTCTGTGACTTTATTTCTAATGCAATCGATGAGTTTCTGGTATTTAATAAGAATGACTCCACTTCTCATTCACTGTTATGGGAAACACTTAAGTCCTATCTCAGAGGACAAATAATTTACTACACATCTCGTTCTAATAAAAGACATAACTCAAGGCTCACTGAATTGGCAACAATCATTGCTAAGATTGATCAAAAGTATGCCATAAGTCCCTCACCGGAATTATTTAAAGAGCGTATGGGTGTTCAGGCAGAGATTGATTTAATTTCTACCAAAGAAGCTGAGCGCTTACTTTTGCATAGTAAAGGTTCATTTTATGAATACGGCGACAAGGCCGGTCGCTTATTGGCACATCAGCTACGACGTCAGGTCAACTCTCGTATAATACCCAGTATTCAAAATACCCAGCAGGTAAATACGACTGACCCCATCAAAATCAATGACACTTTTAAATCATTTTAT
>JBBPBX010053307.1:5105-23889 GCA_038048925.1 Garcialebias charrua | reverse complement strand
TGCTATGATTCAGGAACTGGGCTTAATAGATATTTGGCGTCATTTACACCCTAGAGAAAAGGATTTTACTTTTATGTCACAAGTTCATGGTAGTTATTCTAGACTGGATATGTTTTTGATAACAGTGGGGGACACTTATAGAGTTAATGAATGTAATATAGAACCAATTACTATATCAGATCATGCTCCAGTCGTGCTCAAACTAAAGACAGGACCAGCTAATCAGTTTAAATACTGGAGACTTAATGTATCTTTATTAAATGATGAGAAAATCAGACAAGACCTTCAAAAAGCTCTGAAGGAATACTTTGAGTTAAACGATAATGATACAGTCTCTCCCTCAATAATGTGGGAAGGAAGTAAAGCTGTAATGAGGGGCAATATTATTTCACTCTCTTCTCAGCTAAAGAAAAAGAGGCTTTTCAGGCAGAAGGAATTGGAGAAGAAAATAAAACACATGGAAACACTATTTCAACAATCTCGGGACCAGAAAACATTAGAAACGCTAAAGCAGACTAGACAGGAATTAGACGACTTACTAACTTATAAAGCGGAAGGGGCATTGCGATTTACGAATAGGAAATACTATGAATATGGTAATAAAGCAAGTCGCTTACTAGCTTTTCAGTTGCGTAAAGCCCAATCCAAAAGAGTTGTAGGCAAAATTAAATGTCCCTTGACAAACCGGACTCTTACAAAACCACAAGAAATTACTAAAACATTTGCTGATTATTACAAAAAACTATATGAAGAGGAAAAAATACCTTGCAAATTCGAAAATATAGAAACATTTTTAAAATCAATTGAAATGTCCAAACTAACACAGGATGAGGCTGAGATCATGGTACACCCGATAACACAAGAAGAAATTAAAAAGAGCATTCTTAAACTTAAAAATGGCAAAACGCCAGGGGTTGATGGTTTATCGGGAGAATACTATAAGGCCTTTCTGAATGAACTAACACCTATTTTATGTAAAGTCTACAATTACGCTCTGGCGGAGGGAGACCCCCCGGGTTCATGGTCAGAGGCAGTGATTAGTGTCATACACAAAGAGAATAAGGATCCGACTCTTTGTACATCATATCGTCCAATCAGTCTTTTGTGTGTAGATATGAAAATCCTAACCTCAATTCTTGCAAACAGAGTTCAGAAGTATATAAAAAAGCTTGTTAAACCTGATCAAACTGGCTTTATTACCAATAGACAAGGATGTGATAATGTTAGAAGAGCCCTAAATTTACAAATAATTGCAATGAAGAAGGACACCCCATCGATGTTTCTTGGCCTAGATGCAGAAAAGGCTTTTGACAGAGTGGACTGGTTATTTTTAGAGCAGTCACTTAGATATAGGGGTTTTAGTGATGTATTTGTTGATTGGATGAAAATGTTCTATAAGAGCCCAAAATCCAGAGTTAGAGTAAATGGTCACTGCTCAGACTTCTTTCCTTTGGGACGTGGTACACGCCAGGGAGATGCTCTGTCACCTTGTCTATTCGCTCTTAGTATTGAGCCATTGGCTGAGTTAATAAGAGCAAATCCGCTCATACGCGGTATAACAGATGATGCAAATATACAACATAAAATAGCACTTTTTGCTGATGACATTCTAGTCTTTTTGGAGGAGCCGGCCACCTCCATACCTGCCCTCCTAAGATGCCTTGACGAATATAGCCATGTCTCTGGATATAAAGTTAATACCAATAAATCAGAAGCAATGATGATTGTTGGCAATTGGCCCTCCGAATTAGATAAATTGGTCTCCTTTAAAAGATCTTCCCATGGATTTAGATACTTAGGCATTAACATCACTCCAAAAACCTCACAACTTTTTGATGCTAATTATGGAAAACTACTTAAGGAAATCAAGAAGGATTTGGAAAGATGGGATGTACTACCTTTATCTCTCTTGGGTAGAATAGAATCAATAAGAATGAATGCACTACCAAGATTATTATTTTTATTTCAATCCCTTCCAATATCAGTGCCACAATCTACATTCAAAACTCTAGAGAAGCTTGTATCAAAATTTATTTGGCAAAACCGAAGACCAAGAGTGCGTCTAAAAGTATTAATGACCAGTAAAGAACAGGGTGGTCTACTACTACCTAATTTAAAATTGTATTACTGGGCAACACACTTGCGCATTATTTTGGCCTGGATTACTAATAATACAGAAACACAGTGGGTCTCCATTGAACAGAACTCAGTTCCTGGGCTGTCATTGAGAACCCTACCATTCATGAGTCAAAACTCTTTAAAAAAGTTAAAAATTAACAACCCTTGGATTCAACAAACACTGAAGATATGGACCCTAATTGAAAAACAAATTAAAGGTAATACAGGGCTATCACGTGCTATGCCGATTGTGGGTAACATTGAATTTATACCATCCATTTCAGATACGGTCTTTAAAAGATGGGCAAATAAGGGTTTGATTGTGCTGGATCATTTGTTTTACGGGCAAACGCTTAAATCATTCTCTCAATTGCAAGATCAGTTTTCCCTGCCTTCAAATGATCTATATGGATACCTGCAGATTAGAAATTATTTAATAAAACACGTGGAATGGGATAAAATTAAAAAAGAACCTACTGACATTGAAGCATTTTTTATACAGGTGATTGAAAAGCAGACACTAACGAACAAAGTAATCTCTGTAATGTATGGAAAATTGCTGAATAATTTGTCTGATAACACATTGCATATTAAACAACAGTGGGAACTGGAGATGAATGTAACATTAACAGACAAAACTTGGGAAAATGTGTGTTCTATGTGCCATAAAGGGATTGGGAGTCAGATCTGGAAAGAGTTTGACTGGAAAATGAAAACTAGATTTTTTAAAACTCCATTAAAAACTTTTGTTTCCAAGAGTACAATTACAGACAAATGCTGGAGGAATTGTGGAATGGTTGGTGACCACACACATATCTTCTGGGACTGCCCCAAAATTAAGACCTTTTGGGAGAACATTAAACAGAAGATCGAGGACATTCTAAGGACAGATCTTCCCATGGACCCTCTTCTATTTCTGCTGGACATATATCCCAAGGATCTACTCACTAAAGATCAATGTTACATACTGCACATCCTGTTACTAGTGGCAAGAAAGACCATTACCCTAAATTGGATTAAGCCCTGCCCACCAACTGTTGCTCAATGGATGCAAAAGTTGAAGCATGTTTATGTGATGGAGCGTCTGACTGCCCAACTACAAATGAAAATGGATATTTTCCTGTCAAGATGGTCACGATTGACTATTTTATTTGAAGAATCTCAGTATGATGCCTGATTCCACATGCCTGTACTATTTGTCTTGATGAGTGTTTTATGAAGCCCAATCTCAACACTTTTTCGTGTTTGTAAATGCCTTTGTTTGGTTATTTTGAGGCAATAAAGTTAAAAAAAAAAAAAAAATCCCTGACTTTATATACAGGTACATGAACACACAGCATGACAATCACAAACACCTGGACAACAAAATGGAGGAGATAAGCAAGACAATTAACAGAGAGACCAGGGAGTGTAGGGATGGGGACCCATCACCTGAGAGCAACATGCTTACAACTGTTATCTTGAAGTTCTAGGGTGTAGAGAGCCACAGAAACGGTTATGGTAGGCCGGATTTGGCCCACGGGCCTTGAGTTTGACACATGCGATCTAGTGGTACTAAAAGTAACAAAAGAAGAAAAAAAAAACAGCCAAATATGTCTGCAGTTTAGCTAACAGACTTTGGAATGGGTACATTTTGTCCTTGTCAAACCTGTTGAAGAGAACCAAACTAAATACTCTGAAACTCAAACAACTTACTGTATAACAGTTCATGCACCGCTAGTTGGCAGTGTAGTGCAAATATTGCATAACTTGCTGCTACCAATTGTTGAATTTAATTAGCGGATTAGAATTAGCTTCCCCTAATTTTCATAAGACATTAGTGCTTTTGAAATTGCGGACCTAAATAAATTAATTAGTGCTTTAGAAATAGCGGAACTAATTTTTGGATTAGCGTTGCCCACCACTGCACTGTATGCTGGGATCAGTCAGGCCTCCTTCTCACGCCTTCAGCTCGTGCAAAATGCAGCAGCCCGGCTTTTAACCGGTACACGTAGGTTTGAGCACATTACACCTGTTCTCTCCTCCCTGCACTGGCTCCCCGTGCGAACTAGAGTCGACTTTAAAATCCTGTTGTTGACCTACAAATGCCTAAATGGCCTCGCTCCCCTCTACCTCTCTGAGCTGCTGGAACCATATGTTCCACCGCGGGCCCTGAGATCATCTGATCAGATGCTCTTGGCGGTCCCAAAAACACGACTGAAGCTCCGTGGAGACCGAGCATTTTCAGTCACCGGCCCCAAACTCTGGAACAACCTGCCCCTCAACATTAGACAGGCCTCCTCCCTTCACATGTTCAAATCCCTGCTAAAAACTCATCTGTTCTCTCTGGTGTTTCATACTGTGTGAGCTGACCTAGTGTATATATATATATATTTTTTTTTTTTTACTGTGCTTTTTTACTGTGTTTTTCATTTTAATATTGTTCTTATACATTTTTATTTACTTTTACTGCTGTTAATATCATGATTGTTACTAGTGATGTGTGTTACGGTTCTGTAAATTTTTAAACCTCTTTATGTTGTGTGTGTGAAGCACCTTGATAACAGTTTATCTGTTTTAACTGTGCTATAGAAATAAAATTG
This sequence comes from Garcialebias charrua, assembly GCA_038048925.1. NCBI lineage: Eukaryota > Metazoa > Chordata > Actinopteri > Cyprinodontiformes > Rivulidae > Garcialebias > Garcialebias charrua. Next base: position 19,189 of record JBBPBX010053307.1, on the reverse strand, counting down.
ACTTGACTTGACTTGACTCATACCACTGTATTCTAATGGAGATTCAATCCATCATAGAACCAGCCCCAGTTTCATGTTCAAAATCAGTTCCGGGTTTTTCCTCTGTCTCCCTACCACCCGCAGTCTCTCCAGCACCTGCGGGGTGAGGTGCGGGGTACTGAGGGGGTCTTGGGTGATACCCCTCATGTCTCTCGTGCTGAATGAGGTCCTGTGTCCGGAGAGGGTTCCCGGTCTGGTCCTGGACCGCGCCGTCGCCGCCGTGGCAGACATCGACGGCAGAGAGGACCTACCGACCCTGCGCCCGACTCGCTTGCAGAGACCAACTCTTCGGCCGCAGACTCATCGGACTCTTCGGTTGCTGCAGACACGTCGGCTGACCCTTCGGTTGCTACAGACACCACGTCAGCTGATCCTTCGGCTGCTGCAGACACCACATCGGCTGACCCTTCGGATGTTGCAGACACCACGTCGGCTGACCCTTTGGCTGATGCAAACACCACCTCGGCTGACTCTTCGGCTGCAGACGACTCTTTGGCTGCAGACGACTCCTCTTTGGCTGCCGACTCTTCGGCTACAGACCCATCGCCTGCAGACTCGACGGCAGACTGCTTGCCTGCAGGCTTGATGACGGACTCCTCTTCTGCAGGCTCGACGGCAGACTCCTCAGCTGCAGGATTCTCGGTTGCAGACTTCTCGGCTGCAGACTCCTCGGCTGCAGACTTCTCGGCTACAGACTCCTCGGCTGCAGACTCCTCGGCTGCAGACTCCTCGGCTGCAAAGCCATTGGCTACAGACTTGACGGCGGACTCCTCGCCTGCAGCAGACTCGACGGCTTACTCCTCGCTTACAGCAGACTCGACGGCTGACTCCTCGCCTGCAGCAGACTTGACAGCTGACTCCTCGCCTGCAGCAGACTCGACGGCTGACTTCTCGCCTGCAGCATACTCGACGGCTAACTCCTTGCTTGCAGCAGACTCGACGGATGACCCCTCGCCTGTAGCAGACTCGACAGCTGACTCCTCGCCTGTAGCAGACTCGACGGATGACTCCTTGCCTGCAACAGACTCGACGGATGTATACCTTCGGCTCCTAGTTCTGGCTCTTCGGCTCCTGGTTCCGGCTCTTTGGATCCTATCTCTACCGCTGAAGATCCTACCTCTACCGCCGAAGATTCTACCACAGAAGACCTCGACTCTCCAGTGTCTCGGGACGCCTCCACATCTACAGAGGGTCCCAGCGCCGTTGACACCTCTACTTCTCCAAGGGGTCCAGGTGCCGTCGACGCTTGTACATCAACAGAGGGTCCTGGTGCTGCAGACGCTGCTACGTCCACAGAGGGTCCCTGCGCCACCGACTCAGCTACGTCCACAGAGGGTCCCTACACCGCAGACGCTGCTACGTCTACAGAGGGTCCCTGCTTCGCCGACGTCTCTACGTCCACAGAGGGTCTCTGCTTTACCAACATCTCTACATCCACACAGGGTCCCTGCTTCGCCAGCACTTTTACTGTTACGGAGGGTCTCCCCCAGCCAACGCCTCCAAGCCTTGCCCCCGAGCCAGCGTTTCCAAGACTGGCTCCCACGCCAGTGCCCAGACTGGCTCCCACACCCGCGCACAGATTGGCTTCCACGCCAGCGCCCAGACTGGCTCCCACACAAGCGCGTAGACTGGCTCCCACGCCAGCGCCCAGACAGGCTCCCATGCCGGCACCTAGGTTGAGACTTCGTCCCTCGATGACCTCAGACTCAATGACTATGGACGGCTCTTTGCCGGCCGACTCATCGACGGCTGCAGACGACTCTTTGCCGGCCGACTCATCGACGTCTGCAGACGACTGTTCGCTGGCCAACTCCTCGCCAACTTCAGACGACATCTCGCCGACTGTAGTCAACACATTTCTGACTTCAGACGACTCCTCTTCGCCAGCTCCCAATAGCTCTACATCGTTGGTGCCCGATTCCTTATCGGTGGTGCCCGACTTCTCATCGTTGGCGTCCGACTTCTCATCGTTCGCGTCCGACTCCTCTTCAACGCCTGTTGCTGCTCCTTGGCCCTCCACGCTGCCTGTTGCTGAGACTCCTCGGCCTCCACACCGCCTGTTGCTGAGACTCCTCAGCCCTCCACGTCACTTGTTGAAGAGGCTCCTCAGCTCTCCACGCCGCTTGTTGCGGAGGCTCCTTAGCCCTCAACGCTGCTTGTTGCAGAGGTTCCTCAGCCCTCCACGCCGCTTGTTGCAGAGGCTCCTCAGCCATCCACGCCAGTGGCTCCTCAGTGGCTCCTGCAGCCCCTGTCTACATGTCTGTAGTTAACGCGTCGCCTGGTGCGGAGACTCCTCAGCTTCCCGTCTCATCTTCTGCGGCTCTCAAGGTTGCCTGCTGCGGCCCTTGGGATCCTCTGACTTTCTCCTTGTGTTTGACAGCCGCCCAACCACCTGCCGGATCGACTCCTGCCTGATGGACAGCCTCCTAGCTACCCGCCAGATCATCTACTGCCTGATGGAGAGCCTCCCGGCCGCCCGCCAGATCGTCTTTTGCATATGGACAGCCTCCCGGCCACCCGCCGGATCGTCTCCTGCCTGATGGACGGCCGCCCGCCGGATTGACTCCTGCTTGATGGACGGCCTCCCAACCGCCCGCCGGACCCACCATTGCCTGATGTAGACTTCCTGGCCATCATCTTTGAACATTTAATGATTTCTTAGTTCTACTCTTTGTGTTTGGTTCCCTTAGTTTTCTTAATCTTTGTGTTTAGTCTCCGTAGTTTTTCTTGGTCTTTGTGTTTAGTTCCCGTAGTTTGGTCTTAGGTCTAGTCTTTGTGTTTGGTTTCCCCAGTTTAGTCTTAGGTCCAGTTTTGGTGTTTAGTTTCCACAGTTTTTCTTGGTTCTTGTGTTTAGTTCCCTTGGTTTTGGTCTTGGGTCTAGTCTTTGTGTTTGGTTCCCCCAGTTTGGTCTTTGTGTTTGCTCCCGGGTCTCGTCCTGCTGGTTTTTATGTTTCTTGCCCTTGTGTTTTCCTTGTGCCCCTTTGTCTTCCTCATGCCCTCCATCCTTGTGGTTCCTCCTTCCACCCGCCCTAGGTTTTTGGGGGTGTTTCTGGGACGCCAGGGGCGTCTTTCGAAGGGGGGTACTATGAGGATTATGCCTTCCTTGTCTGTTTTCCTGCCTGTCTCTTGTTAATCATCCCCACCCAATCTGTCTCGCAGGTGTTTGTAATTTGTCTCGTCTTGTCTATGAGTATATAAGCCCTGTTCTGTGTCTGTCATTGTCGTGCATCGTTGGGTATTCCCCTGTGTCTCTCCAGACTCATCCCATGTAAGTGTTTTGCTGCATCGCCAGCTGTTAATTTATATAATAAAAAATTTATGTTTTTATAATACTCCTTGACCTCCTTGAGTTTCTGTCTGCATATGGGTTATTTCCTGCTCAGCTCCGCCTAAAATCCTGACATTCTCACCATTGTCTTGTAAATTTTTACTTTGACCTTTGCTTACACCATGTTTTTGCAAATCACTCCTGAAAAGTTTATCTATCCATTCCATCCTGCCTGGACTCTCTTTCCTGGACAGTGAACCCCAAGTACTTGAAGTCCTGCACCTTTGTGACATCTGCTCCTTGTAGCCTCACTGTTCCACCAACCTCGCTCTCATTCACACCAATGTACTCTGTCTTACTACAGCTGACTTTCATTCCTCTTCTTTCAAGTGCATATCTCCACCTCTCCAAGTTGGCTGATGGATGGTTAATATAATAAATTGTACATCTATCCGTCTTCCACTTGTTACTTAGTCAGGTCATGGAGGCAACATCTTGAGCAGGGAGGTCCAAACAGCTCTTTCTACAGCCACCTCTTCCAGCTCTTCTTGGAGAACCCCAAGGCTTTCCCAGGCCAACCGAGAGATGTAGACTCGCCCGCATGTCCTGGGTCTTCCCCGGGGTCTCTTCCCAGTCAGAAATGCATGAAGAACATCCCCGGGGAGACGCCCAGGAAGCATCCTTACCAGATGCCTGAACCACATCAACTGGCTGCTTTCGATATGGAGGAGTAATGGTTCTACTCTGAGTCTCTCCTGGTAACTGAACTTCTCACCCTATCTCTAAGGGAAAGTCCAGCTACTCTGTGCAGGAAACTCATTTCAACATCCTATATCCACAATATCATTCTTTCAGTCACTACCCAGAGCTTGTGACCATAGGTGAGGGTAGGAACATAGACTGACCGGTGACCAGAGAGCTTTGTCTTACAGCTCAGCTCCCTCTTCACCACAACAGATTGGTACAGAGTCTGCAGTACTGCAGAAGCTGCACCAATCCATCTGTCAATCACACACTCCATGCTTCCCTCACTCTTGAACAAAACCCTGAGATACTTGAACTCCTCCACTTGAGGCAGAACCTTACCCTCGACCCGAAGAGAGCAATACTCCCTTTCCTGACTGAGGACTGTGGCCTCAGATTTGAAGGTAATAAAAATAATATTAGCAATAGAAAACTGTAATATTAAAAATACTTTTAAAAAAAAGAATATACACTGAATGCAGACGAATATGGGGACTGAAACAGATAATCTTCCTTAGACTGAGATTGGCAGCTGGACTTGCATGGATCATTACGATGATGACAAAAAGGCAAGAACTGTGGCATCAACACACAAGATGTGGATGAGCTCATCCAGGTAGCACCTCCAAGAGAAAAAACATTGGAAAAATTCATCTCCACACAAGTCTCCCTTCCACCTTCTTCACTGTCACACCTTCACTGTCCAAGTGCTCTCTTTGCATGAATTTCAGCTCCTGCCTCCTCAATCATCCTCTCTTTTTTCTATTCCACTGCCTCCCCTGCCATCCCTGACTAACTTTGAGAGGTTGCCAGCCAGCAGCTCCGCTGACTGACTTTATGCTAAAAATGAGAGCTAAAAAAAGTCTGCTTTGAGTTTGAGAGAGTGGAGGAGGAAATAATTGAAATATGGAGGAGAAACAGGACAAAAGAAGAATAAAATAGACTGATAGGTGAGAAGAAAAAGAAAGTTTTAGGGCAAATGGTGTTTTCTGACCTGGGATCAGTTTGTAAAGAGACTGAATGAAATGGAAACACTACCGCTGATCCAGCAAAAATAAGTAGCAAGAGGGAAATTCATTTTTTCAATTAAACACTGAGCATTCTGTTAGGCAGGCCTGCCGTTCTTCATGCGTTTACACAAACTTTTTGGAAATACTGTGATGTGCATTCTAATGAACGCTCATGACATGTCAGAGTCAGAGATTTATTTGTCATTCACATCTCATATGGTACATGTGGTGGAACGAGATTATGTACACAGTTACTGTACATCCAACAATAAAATGTAAAAGAAAAACAGTAATAAGATCTAAGATATGAACTAAGAAAAACATCAACTGAAAATACACTAGGCACAAATAGCATAAAAACATTTTGTCAAACAGCAGCATGAACATGAGTCTGTGTGAGCAGATGAGCATGCATGAACACAGCAACGTGAAACATGAAATGTCACGCTCAAGGTATGTTTTAGGATTGATTTGTAGGTACCACAACATATGTATAAAAAATAATGTTTTTTTTATCAGTGAAGATTAAAAATAAGTAAACAGTGCCGGCTTTATCTAAAATCCTGTTTTCACTTTGACTTTATTAAATAATATTTTAATTAAAGATATTACAACTGAAAAATCATAAAAAGACAAAATTATTGGATCTTTTAGGAATATTTCCCTCAAACATGTTTAAAGAAGAGCCAATGGTTCAACTTTATTCTAAACCACATATGTACACATCACAAAACAACAAACATTACAAATTGAAGCCTTAAATCAAAAATAAACTTTAAATCAAAAATAAAAACAATCTGTATACAAGAAAAAAATAGACTGTATACAAGAAACACAACTACAATGAGTAAAAAATATATAGCATTTTAAATATACAGTAGATATTTTTTGCAGAATCTGGTTCATCCGATTTAATTCAATTCAGTTTATTTCTATAGTGCCAAGTCACAGCAGAAGTCATCTCAGTGCACTGAACAGAATATTTAAAAATAATAATTTAACATTATTTATCTCAGGAGTAGACTGCTTTGAGTTTAACTCATCGCAGAACTCTCATTAGCAGGACTTTGGATTCTGGACACGCCTCCAGAATCGTTCCTAAAGTGCGGTGCAAATCCAGGATGAAAAGAGTTGGGGCTCATTAGGAGCAGTGCAAATAAGCCATAAGATGCTACAGACATAACGCTCCACTTCTCTCATACATCCTACACCCCCCCTCCCCCACACACACACACACAGACACACACACTCTGGTAAAAATTTACCAGCGCTAACATGGTGCTAAGCTAGTGTGCAACACAGAGGTGTCTCCCCCTCCTTCCCGTCAAGCAACCTCGGGGCAACACCGCATGCTGGTTGGTGAGTTATTGTAGGTGACCAGGAAAACCCCGAGTGAACTTTTAATGATGTGAGTAGTGTCCTTTTAATCAAGTGGAATGGATTTGTTCATGAAGAAATTCAAAAACGTTCAATACAAAAACAACTAGACTGGCTCAATGAGATTAATCTGACTAAATAAAGGTTGAATGAATTTGTAACAGAAGACGTTTCACAGGATCAGTTCCTCCAAGTCCGAGGCCATGGTCTTGAGCCGGAAAAGGGTAGCATGCTCTCTCTGGGTCGGGGAGGAGGTCCTGCCCCAAGTGGAGGAGTTTAAGTATCTCTGGGTCTTGTTCACGAATGAGGGAAAACTGGAGCGTGAGATCGATAGGCGGATAGGTGCAGCATCCGCAGTGAAGCGGGCGCTGTACCGGTCTGTCGTGGTGAAGAGAGAGCTGAGTCGAAAGGCAAAGCTCTCAATTTACCGATCGATCTACGTTCCCACCCTCATCTATGGTCATGAGCTTTGGGTTGTGACCGAAAGAACGAGATCTCGGATACAAGCGGCTGAAATTAGTTTTCTCCGCAGGGTGTCTGGACTCTCCCTTAGAGATAGGGTGAGAAGCTCAGTCATCCGGGAGGGACTCGGAGTAGAGCCGCTGCTTCTCCACATCGAGAGGAGCCAGTTGAGGTGGCTCGGGCATCTGGTTAGGATGCCTCCTGGACGCCTCCCTGGTGAGGTGTTCCGGGCATGTCCCACCGGGAGGAGACCCAGAGGAAGACCCAGGACACGCTGGAGGGACTATGTTTCTCGGCTGGCCTGGGAACGCCTTGGGATTCCCCCAGAGGAGCTGCTCCAAGTGGCTGGGGAGAGGGAAGTCTGGGCCTCCCTACTTAGGCTGCTACCCCCGCGACCCGACCCCTGATAAGCGGACGAAAATGGATGGATGGAATACGTTTCCCACCTCATCCGAGGAGCTTTCCCAATTCAAAGAGCAAAGAGTGTGGGGTTTAGGTTGTAAGCCTGAACCCCACACTTCACTTATAATTGTTGCGACGCCTATGTGGTGCACACATTTGTGTGTGCACCACATAGGCGTGTGTGTGTGTGTGTGTGTGTGTGTGTGTGTGTGTGTCTGTGTGTGTATGTGTGTGTGTGTGCATGCGATTTGGTTTGTGTGTGTCTGCATATGTGTGTGTAAGAGAGAAACACACAGAAACAAGGAATATGCTGGTGAAGATTCTCAGTCGTCCAGGACATGATAAAATCAAAAAAGGCGTTCAATACAGGATCAACTGGACTTTATTTGTTGCAGAAAACGTTTCGACTTCTGTCCAGAAGTCTTTTTCAATTCTGAATGAATTGAATTCATTCAGAATTGAAAAAGACTTCTGGACAGAAGTCGAAACGTTTCCTGCAACAAATAAAGTCCAGTTGATCCTGTATTGAACGCCTTTTTTGAGAAACAAGGAACAGGAGCAAATAAGAGTCCAGCCACATCATAAATATTTATATGAGCAGCGAGAGAGAGGAAGCACTGCAGAGGAGGAGGAGATAATGGAAGAGGAGGAACAGAGAGAGTAGAGGCTGACTTCAGAGGTGGCAGCAGGTGTGTTTGGCTCACTTTCTCCTTTAATTCCAGTCTCCCCCGTAGCTTCACTCACTGCTGGAGCACAGCCTGGTGGATCTGTAGCCTGGGCTTCCAGCAGTTCTCATGTGTGTGAGTGATAAAACAGATTTAGGACGAGAAGTCGTCCCCATCCTCCTGTCTCCTGGGTTTCTGAGTACTCTCGAAGAATGAGAACAACACACAAAAGTCTTAACTGGACAGGCCTTCAGCAGGCCCAGGAAGGTTTGTGCTTCTCGTGGTAACACCAATGACAATCAGGGTAACAACAGTGGACCTGTCAATTCAGAGATTGTTTTCATTGTTGCCCAGACTTGTGTTTTTTATTTATTAAATACTATTAATAATTATTATATTAATAATTATTTATTGAACTAAACAGCCACTGGCCAAAAAGATGGCCCAGCACAAAACAGCAACATCGTCAGTCCAAGATTCTGCAGTTTACAATCATCTGCAGGCCAGAGGTCACTGTTTCAGGGATGAAGATGTTCACATACTTGTTAGAGAGGAACATTGATTTGAGAGAGGAGTGAAGGAAGCCATCTTTATGAAGAGAAACCGTCCATCATTAAACAGGGGCGGAGCCTCTCTGTCCAATTGTCGCCCTCCTAAAATGCTGTTATTGCTAGTATCACTCAGCCCTCTGTGAATAGCAAGTGGCCATCAGGGCACTAACGATCAATTGTTAGGCTGATGGTCATCCTTTATCAATTGAGTTTTGGCTGTCAGTAGCAAACTGAAGTACATAATATTAATTAATAATTAGTATTAATTAATAATAATACTACACTTAAGACCACCTGTCAATCAGTCCAGTAGGCACATCAGTAACTGACCAATCGGCGATCTCAATTTGTCCTGAAGGTAAACGCACCTTACTGCAGGAGCTCCACCCCTTTTTCCTCTGACAATATTGTCAGAGTTTTGCATTATGAACACTTTGTGGTCAGAGGGATTTTGTGAATTCTTTTTTTTCTTTCAGCCACTCCCTTCTTCAGGGGTTGTCACAGCGAACTAAGTCACACAAAGACTTCTTCAATTGTTTTTACGCTGGATGCCGTTCCTGACGGAACCACAAACCACTGATCTACCACAGCCCTCTGTGTGGAGCAGAGAGCTGTTATCTAGGCTGCCCAGGGGAAGCAGATGGTGGGGGTTAAGGGCCTGCTCAAGGGCCCAGAGTGGGGCAGATGAGGGTTGAGACAGGTTCATTCATTCATTCATTCAAACTTTATTTATACAGGTTAATCTCACTGGTGCCCATGTCTAGCTATCACAGTGCGAGAGGCGGGGGACACCCTGGACAGGTCTCCAGTCCATCACAGGGACACATAGAGACAAACGAGACAAAAAACCATTCACTCTCTCATTCACACCTAGGGACAAGTTAAAGTTACCAGTCAACCTAATATGCATGCTTTTGGTCTGTGGGAGGAAATTTAAGTACCCGAGAAAACCAATGCATGCACAGAGAGAACATGCCAACTCCACCCAGAAAGGTCGCTGGCCGGGTTTTGAACCAGTGTGACCTGCTTACTGAGAGGCAATAGCTCTACCAACTGTGCCACCGTGCTGTCCCGTCTCAAATTCATATGAATCATTTTCTGAACCTTTTCAGCCATTTCTTGCTGAGAACCAGTCCATGGAACACCACTTTAAAAATGTCAGAACTATTGTTTTAAAGTATTAGCACTGTGTATCATTTCAGGTATAAATAGTAAACTGACTGTACTTATACAGCGCCTTTTTATCTTATCCAGATACTCAAAGCACTTTATACTACAATCTGTGCCTCATTTACCCATTCATACAGCACTTTACTAGATCTCTACAAAGCTAATTGAACAAATCATTCTAAAGAGACTAATCAGTGCTATATCACATTCATACACTGATGAGACACACATCAGAGGCAATGAGGGGTTCAGTGTCTTGCACAGGGACACTTCGGCATGTGACTGCTGGTGGATTCAACCCCCCAACTCTCCCATTGGAGGATGACTGCTCTATCCACTTAGCCACAGTCACCCTTTGATATAAGCAGAAGTCATTTTAGAAACTAAATTTTTGTGTTCAATAAAGATCTCACTGAGTGCAAACCCATGTTAGGGTGTTGCTTTAGTTTGCATTATGTTAAGAAATCAAAGAAGACAAACTAAAGCAGCAGGCTGAGATGTTACTTTGTGCTTTAAACCACCTTTCAAATGTCCCTTTATATCTGTGATTTCTCTAAACCTTTATACCCAGTGTGAAGAAAGAAATGAAGCCTTACTTACCCAACCAATCGTTGAACTTTTTAACCTCAGAAGGAAGTCCCAGTTCGGTGAAGTCTCCAGCATGGATTAGCACATCACCATATGGCATCTGGATGGCGTCAGTGCGGGAATGCGTGTCAGATATGCACACAAAGCGTGTGTAGCCTGGTGGCTTGGGAGTGTCATGAGGCATTGGGTCCACCCTGACATGAGATAAAGAACAATCAAAGAGAAATTAAGATGGCAGGAGAAGGCAAAAAAGGCTTGATGCACTCAAACAATATCAGTGAAGACGCCTCATCATTATATGTAAAATCTCTGCAGCAGGTAGATGACAATGGAAGCAGTTTGAATTAGTATCCAGTGGAAAAAACATCCCCACAGACTGGCAGCAGAGGAAACGAGATAGAGGTACAAGTGGGAATGAGAGGCCACAACAAAAGCACATCACTGAGAAAAGCAGTAAAAGCAATGTGTAGAAATAGAAAAAATTATTATATAGAAAAACTTGTGTCCTGTGGGATTTCCATCAAGTATGCAGGTTCTCCAGGGGAAAGAGGAGAGTCTGTGAATAACCATGGCCCACTTTAGTGAGCTTTCCTACAGGTAAGGATTCCACACAGTTCTTCCACAGTCATTCTGCCATCCCAACACAACAGGAGAAAGTGGAGGAGCATGCATCTAAAACATACCTTACACTTAAGCATTGTTGGTCTACAGATAATTTTTTTCATTTTGATGTGCCTCATAGTTTTTTTTACATCCTATTGTGTTTGAAAGAGTAAATTTGATTATAAAGTGGTGTTAAACCTAAATTCAGATAAATTCAGAGTCAGAGATTCTTTTTTGTCATTCGCACCACATGTGGTACATGTGATGAAACGAGATTATGTACACAGGGTCCCAGTTACATCCAACAATAAAATGTAAGAGAAGAACAGTAATATCATCTAAGATATGAACTAAGAAAAACATCAACTTAATACACTAAACACTAATATCATAGAAAAACATTACTCCAAACAGCAGTATGAGCAGATGGGCACGAATGAACACAGCAACATGAAACAGATCAGCAGCAACATGATGTGATATTTCACAGTGATTATTCTGGTTAAATATTCATGTGTCTAACAGCCTCATGCCGGGTTCCCACCAAACGCGTCTTGAGCAGCAAAAACGCTCCCGACGAGCGGTGTTGGCTGCTTGTCAACAGATGTCTGTTCACACCGAACGCGTCTGAAGACGTGCAGTGGGAGGAACGTCTTGGTTCTTTTCCGGTCGGGTTTTTTTTTTTCCGGTCTCTGAAATGGCGGACGTAATCCGAATAATATTTTTGTTGTATTTAATCAACAAAGCAGCAGCACGCAGACACCGTGCACGACGCCGATTCTGGATTCACCCCACAATACAGAGGCGTTTGCATTTTAGTGAATTTCACCATCTAATCCAGGAGCTGCGTGCAGACGAGCATCGCTTTCAGCGGTACTTCCGTGTCACCCGAGCCCAGTTTGACGACCTGCTGTCCCGCGTTATTGGCCGCATCACCTTGCAGAACACCAACTACAGGCACGCAATTTCAGCAGAAGAAATGCTGTCCATCTGTCTCATGCGTCATCACATAGCAGAGTCTCTCCCGATTGGTTGCTGCTACACGGCGAGCAGCCAAAGTAGGTCAAAGTTCAATTTGTTGAACTCGAGCAGCCGCTGCTCTGGACGTGTCGCATGCACGGAAAAGGAGCTGCCGCACCCTGCCGCTACCTTGCGCGCTGCTCAATCTGCTCAAAACGCGCCATAGCACGCTATGCTGCTTCTAGATGCGCGGCCACCATAGACCTTGCATGTAAACTGGTTGCTTTGGCTGCTCAAAACGCGTTTGGTGTGTACCCGGCATCAGGGTAGAAGCTGTTCCTCAGTCTAGTGGTTCTACACTTAATGCTACTCAGCCTCCTTCCTGAGGGGAGTGGGGCAAAAAGTGTGTGTGCTAGGTGAGTGGGGTCTTTCATGACGTGGCCCTCTTCCTGCATCTGTAGGTATAGATGTCTGTGATAGTGGGAAGACTGACTCCAACAGACTTCTGTGCAGCCTTCACCACTCTCTGTAGAGCTTTTCTTTCTGCAGTTGTGCAGCTTCCATGCCACACGTTTAAGCTGGAGAACAGGATGCACCCCACTGCACACCTGTCTCCTGTGGTGTCCCTCAGGGGTCGGTTCTGGGGCCCCTGCTGTTTTCCCTTTACATGCTGCCTTTAGGTCAAATTATTAATCAGTTCAACATTTCTTTTCACTGTTATGCCGACAATACACAGCTTTACATCAGGACTGGAGCATCCTCATCTTCCACCTTGTCATCTCCATCTTCACTCACTGCCCTCTCTGCCTGCCTGGAGGCAATTAGGGCATGGATGAATCAGAACTTTCTTCAATTAAACTGCTCCAAGACTGAGGCCATACTGATTGGCACCCCTCACCAGGTACAAACATCTCCTATAACAAGACTTTCCTTTTCTGGACAAGACATCCCCCTCTCCACCTCTGTTACTAATCTTGGAATAAAAATGGACTCCAATCTTACATTTGAAAATCACATTAAGCATCTGTTTAAAACTTGCTTCTTCCATCTTCGAAACATCTCCAGACTTCGCCCATCCCTAACTTTTTCCGATGCTGAGAAGCTCGTCCATGCTTTTGTCTCCTCCAGGCTCGACTACTGCAACTCCCTGTTTATTGGAATCCCTGGCAAAAACCTTCAGAAACTTCAATATATTCAAAACAGTGCAGCAAGGATCTTGTTGAGAGTTCGTAAATTTGAACATATTACGCCCATTCTCCATAACCTTCATTGGCTTCCTGTCACCTACAGAATTCAGTACAAAACTGCTCTCATTACACATCAATGCTTACATGGAGCTTCACCAGATTATCTGAGGGATATTCTTATTCCATACTCATCTTTTCTTTCTGCAGTTGTGCAGCTTCCATGCCACACGTTTAAGCTGGAGAACAGGAGGCACCCCACTGCACACCTGTCTCCTGTGGTGTCCCTCAGGGGTCGGTTCTGGGGCTGCGGTCGGTTCTGGGGCTGCGGTCACAGAACAGTAATCTCCTTCACATTCCGAGAACCAAATTAAGGACCATGGTAGACCGGGCTTTCAGTGTGGCTGCCCCCCGCCTGTGAAACTCTCTTCCTGACTGTCTGAGAGCCCCACAGTCTGTGGTTGACTTTAAGAGCGGCTTGAAGACCTTTCTTTTCAACCGAGCATACTCTACCTCCTCATGATTCTACTTTTGATCTTAGCTGATACTGTTATTGATTTTAATTGTTTTATTATTTGTTTTATTGACATTTAATTCTGTTGCACCTTGTAGCACTTTGAGATTTTCATTAATGAAAAGTGCGTTATAAATTGAATTCATTATTATTATTATTATTATTATTATTAGAAGGAGGTGAGGACAGAGCTTCTCAGACCAACTCGTCTCAGCTGTCTGAGAAAGTAGAGTCTCTGAAGACCTTTCTTGATCAGACTGATGATGTTGCTGCTCCAGCTGAGGTTATTATTAATGTGTACACCAAAGTACCGGTACTTGTAGTTGGAGACCACTTCCACCGCAGATCCTCTTATGTTCAGTCGGGTGTGGGTGTGTTTGTTCCTTCTGAAGTCCACAATCATCTCCTTTGTCTTCTTCACATTGATGTGAAGGTTATTGTCCTTGCACCAGCTCTCCAGGTGTTCCACCTCCTGCCTAGCTGGACTCATCATTGTTTGTGATGCATCCCGCCACAGCTGGATCATCTGCAAACTTTACAATATGAC
>JBBPBX010053306.1:8521-23890 GCA_038048925.1 Garcialebias charrua | reverse complement strand
CACCGCCTACAGCAGTCGTTTCACCGCCTGCAACGGTCGTCTCTCCACCGCCTGCAGCGGTCGTCTCTCCACCGCCTGCAACGGTCGTCTCTCCACCGCCTGCAGCGGTCGTCTCTCCACCGCCTGCAGCGGTAGTCTCTCCACCGCCTGCAGCGGTCGTCTCTCCACCCGCCTGCAGCTGTCGTCTCACCACCTGCAGCAGTAGTCTCACCGCCTGCAGCAGTCGTCTCACCGCCTGCAGCAGTCATCTCACCGCCTGCAGCAGTCGTCTCACCGCCTGCAGCAGTCGTCTCACCGCCTGCAGCAGTCGTCTCACCGCCTGCAGCAGTCGTCTCACCGCCTGCAGCAGTCGTCTCACCGCCTGCAACGGTCGTCTCTCCACCGCCTGCAGCGGTCGTCTCTTCACTGCCTGCAGCGGTTGTCTCTCCACCGCCTGCAACGGTCGTCTCTCCACCGACTGCAGCGGTCGTCTCTCCACCGCCTGCAGCGGTTGTCTCACCTGTCTCTCCACCGCCTGCAGCGGTCGTCTCTCCACCGCCTGCAGCGGTCGTCTCTCCACCGCCTGCAGCGATCGTCTCTCCACCACCTGCAACGGTCGTCTCTCCACCGCCTGCAGCGGTCGTCTCTCCACCGCCTGCAGCGATCGTCTCTCCACTGCCTGCAGCGATCGTCTCACCGCCTACAGCGGTCGTCTCTCCACCGCCTGCAGCGATCGTCTCACTGCCTGCAACGGTCGTCTCACCGCCTACAGCAGTCGTTTCACCGCCTGCAACGGTCGTCTCTCCACCGCCTGCAGCGGTCGTCTCTCCACCGCCTGCAACGGTCGTCTCTCCACCGCCTGCAGCGGTCGTCTCTCCACCGCCTGCAGCGGTAGTCTCTCCACCGCCTGCAGCGGTCGTCTCTCCACCCGCCTGCAGCTGTCGTCTCACCACCTGCAGCAGTAGTCTCACCGCCTGCAGCAGTCGTCTCACCGCCTGCAGCAGTCATCTCACCGCCTGCAGCAGTCGTCTCACCGCCTGCAGCAGTCGTCTCACCGCCTGCAGCAGTCGTCTCACCGCCTGCAGCAGTCGTCTCACCGCCTGCAGCAGTCGTCTCACCGCCTGCAGCAGTCGTCTCACCGCCTGCAGCGGTCGTCTCACCACCTGCAACGGTCGTCTCTCCACCGCCTGCAGCAGTCGTCTCACCGCCTGCAGCGGTCGTCTCTCCACAGCCTGCAACGGTCGTCTCTCCACCGCCTGCAGCAGTTGTCTTTCCACCGCCTGCAGCTGTCGTCTCTCCATTGCCTGCAGCGGTCGTCTCACCGCCTGCAGCGGTCGTCTCTCCACCGCCTGCAGCGATCGTCTCACCGCCTGCAGCAGTCGTCTCACCGCCTACAGCGGTCGTCTCTCCACCGCCTGCAGCGGTCGTCTCTCCACCGCCTGTAGCGGTCGTCTCTCCACCGCCTGCAGCGGTCGTCTCTCCACCGCCTGCAACGGTCATTCCACCGCCTGCAACGGTCGTCTCTCCACCGCCTGCAAAGGTCGTCTCTCCACCGCCTGCAGCGGTCGTCTCTCCACCGCCTGCAGCGGTCGTCTCTCCACCGCCTGCAGCGGTCGTCTCTCCACCGCCTGCAGCGGTCGTCTCTCCACCGCCTGCAGCGGTCGTCTCTCCACCGCCTGCAGCGGTCGTCTCTCCACTGCCTGCAGCGGTCGTCTCACCGCCTGCAGCAGTCGTCTCACCGCCTGCAGCGGTCGTCTCACCGCCTGCAGCGGTCGTCTCTCCACCGCCTGCAGCGGTCGTCTCTCCACCGCCTGTAGCGGTCGTCTCTTCACCGCCTGCAGCGGTCGTCTCTTCACAGCCTGCAGCGGTCGTCTCTCCAAAGCCTGCAGCGGTCGTCTCTCCAACGCCTAAAGCGGTTGTCTCTCCACCGCCTAAAGCGGTTGTCTCTCCATCGCCTAAAGCGGTTGTCTCTCCACCGCCTAAAGCGGTTGTCTCTCCATCGCCTAAAGCGGTCGTCTCTCCATCGCCTAAAGCTGTCGTCTCTCCACCGCCTACAGCGGTTTTCTCTCCATCGCCTGCAACGGTCATCTCACCGCCTGCAACGGTCGTCTCTCCATCGCCTGCAAAGGTCGTCTCTCCACCGCCTACAGCGGTCGTCTCTCCACCGCCTGCAGCGGTCGTCTCTCCACCGCCTGCAGCGGTCGTCTCTCCACCGCCTGCAGCGGTCGTCTCTCCACCGCCTGCAGCGGTCGTCTGTCCACCGCCTGCAACGGTCGTCTCTCCACCGCCTGCAGCGCTCGTCTCTCCACCGCCTGCAGCGCTCGTCTCTCCACCGCCTGCAGCGCTCGTCTCTCCACCGCCTGCAGCGGTCGTCTCTCCACCGCCTGCAACGGTCGTCTCTCCACCGCCTGCAGCGGTCGTCTCTCCACCGCCTGCATCGGTCGTCTCTCCACCGCCTGCAGCGGTCGTCTCTCCACCGCCTGCAGCGCTCGTCTCTCCACCGCCTGCAGCGCTCGTCTCTCCACCGCCTGCAGCGGTCGTCTCTCCATCGCCTGAAGCGGTCGTCTCTCCACCGCCTACAGCGGTTGTCTCTCCATCGCCTGCAACGGTCATCTCACCGCCTGCAACGGTCGTCTCTCCATCGCCTGCAAAGGTTGTCTCTCCACCGCCTGCAGCGGTCGTCTCTCCACCGCCTGCAGCGGTCGTCTCTCCACCGCCTGCAGCGGTCGTCTCTCCACCGCCTGCAGCGGTCGTCTCTCCACCGCCTGCAGCGGTCGTCTCTCCACCGCCTGCAACGGTCGTCTCTCCACCGCCTGCAGCGGTCGTCTCTCCACCGCCTGCAGCGGTCGTCTCTCCACCGCCTGCAGCGGTCGTTTCTCCACCGCCTGCAGCGGTCGTCTCTCCACCGCCTGCAACGGTCGTCTCACAGCCTGCAGCGGTTGTCTCACAGCCTGCAGTGGTTGTCTCACCTGTCTCTCCACCGCCTGCAGCGGTCGTCTCTCCACCGCCTGCAACGGTCGTCTCTCCACCGCCTGCAGCGGTCGTCTCTTCACCGCCTGCAGCGGTTGTCTCTCCACCGCCTGCAACGGTCGTCTCTCCACCGACTGCAGCGGTCGTCTCTCCACCGCCTGCAGCGGTTGTCTCACCTGTCTCTCCACCGCCTGCAGCGGTCGTCTCTCCACCGCCTGCAGCGGTCGTCTCTCCACCGCCTGCAGCGATCGTCTCTCCACCACCTGCAACGGTCGTCTCTCCACCGCCTGCAGCGGTCGTCTCTCCACCGCCTGCAGCGGTCGTCTCTCCACCGCCTGCAGCGATCGTCTCTCCACTGCCTGCAGCGATCGTCTCACCGCCTACAGCGGTCGTCTCTCCACCGCCTGCAGCGATCGTCTCACCGCCTGCAACGGTCGTCTCACCGCCTACAGCAGTCGTTTCACCGCCTGCAACGGTCGTCTCTCCACCGCCTGCAGCGGTCGTCTCTCCACCGCCTGCAACGGTCGTCTCTCCACCGCCTGCAGCGGTCGTCTCTCCACCGCCTGCAGCGGTAGTCTCTCCACCGCCTGCAGCGGTCGTCTCTCCACCCGCCTGCAGCTGTCGTCTCACCACCTGCAGCAGTAGTCTCACCGCCTGCAGCAGTCGTCTCACCGCCTGCAGCAGTCATCTCACCGCCTGCAGCAGTCGTCTCACCGCCTGCAGCAGTCGTCTCACCGCCTGCAGCAGTCGTCTCACCGCCTGCAGCAGTCGTCTCACCGCCTGCAGCAGTCGTCTCACCGCCTGCAGCAGTCGTCTCACCGCCTGCAACGGTCGTCTCTCCACCGCCTGCAGCGGTCGTCTCTTCACTGCCTGCAGCGGTTGTCTCTCCACCGCCTGCAACGGTCGTCTCTCCACCGACTGCAGCGGTCGTCTCTCCACCGCCTGCAGCGGTTGTCTCACCTGTCTCTCCACCGCCTGCAGCGGTCGTCTCTCCACCGCCTGCAGCGGTCGTCTCTCCACCGCCTGCAGCGATCGTCTCTCCACCACCTGCAACGGTCGTCTCTCCACCGCCTGCAGCGGTCGTCTCTCCACCGCCTGCAGCGATCGTCTCTCCACTGCCTGCAGCGATCGTCTCACCGCCTACAGCGGTCGTCTCTCCACCGCCTGCAGCGATCGTCTCACTGCCTGCAACGGTCGTCTCACCGCCTACAGCAGTCGTTTCACCGCCTGCAACGGTCGTCTCTCCACCGCCTGCAGCGGTCGTCTCTCCACCGCCTGCAACGGTCGTCTCTCCACCGCCTGCAGCGGTCGTCTCTCCACCGCCTGCAGCGGTAGTCTCTCCACCGCCTGCAGCGGTCGTCTCTCCACCCGCCTGCAGCTGTCGTCTCACCACCTGCAGCAGTAGTCTCACCGCCTGCAGCAGTCGTCTCACCGCCTGCAGCAGTCATCTCACCGCCTGCAGCAGTCGTCTCACCGCCTGCAGCAGTCGTCTCACCGCCTGCAGCAGTCGTCTCACCGCCTGCAGCAGTCGTCTCACCGCCTGCAGCAGTCGTCTCACCGCCTGCAGCGGTCGTCTCACCGCCTGCAGCGGTCGTCTCTCCACCGCCTGCAGCGGTCGTCTCTCCACCGCCTGTAGCGGTCGTCTCTTCACCGCCTGCAGCGGTCGTCTCTTCACAGCCTGCAGCGGTCGTCTCTCCAAAGCCTGCAGCGGTCGTCTCTCCAACGCCTAAAGCGGTTGTCTCTCCACCGCCTAAAGCGGTTGTCTCTCCATCGCCTAAAGCGGTTGTCTCTCCACCGCCTAAAGCGGTTGTCTCTCCATCGCCTAAAGCGGTCGTCTCTCCATCGCCTAAAGCTGTCGTCTCTCCACCGCCTACAGCGGTTTTCTCTCCATCGCCTGCAACGGTCATCTCACCGCCTGCAACGGTCGTCTCTCCATCGCCTGCAAAGGTCGTCTCTCCACCGCCTGCAGCGGTCGTCTCTCCACCGCCTGCAGCGGTCGTCTCTCCACCGCCTGCAGCGGTCGTCTCTCCACCGCCTGCAGCGGTCGTCTCTCCACCGCCTGCAGCGGTCGTCTCTCCATCGCCTGCAACGGTCGTCTCTCCACCGCCTGCAGCGGTCGTCTCTCCACCGCCTGCATCGGTCGTCTCTCCACCGCCTGCAGCGGTCGTCTCTCCACCGCCTGCAGCGCTCGTCTCTCCACCGCCTGCAGCGCTCGTCTCTCCACCGCCTGCAGCGGTCGTCTCTCCATCGCCTGAAGCGGTCGTCTCTCCACCGCCTACAGCGGTTGTCTCTCCATCGCCTGCAACGGTCATCTCACCGCCTGCAACGGTCGTCTCTCCATCGCCTGCAAAGGTTGTCTCTCCACCGCCTGCAGCGGTCGTCTCTCCACCGCCTGCAGCGGTCGTCTCTCCACCGCCTGCAGCGGTCGTCTCTCCACCGCCTGCAGCGGTCGTCTCTCCACCGCCTGCAGCGGTCGTCTCTCCACCGCCTGCAACGGTCGTCTCTCCACCGCCTGCAGCGGTCGTCTCTCCACCGCCTGCAGCGGTCGTCTCTCCACCGCCTGCAGCGGTCGTTTCTCCACCGCCTGCAGCGGTCGTCTCTCCACCGCCTGCAACGGTCGTCTCACAGCCTGCAGCGGTTGTCTCACAGCCTGCAGTGGTTGTCTCACCTGTCTCTCCACCGCCTGCAGCGGTCGTCTCTCCACCGCCTGCAACGGTCGTCTCTCCACCGCCTGCAGCGGTCGTCTCTTCACCGCCTGCAGCGGTTGTCTCTCCACCGCCTGCAACGGTCGTCTCTCCACCGACTGCAGCGGTCGTCTCTCCACCGCCTGCAGCGGTTGTCTCACCTGTCTCTCCACCGCCTGCAGCGGTCGTCTCTCCACCGCCTGCAGCGGTCGTCTCTCCACCGCCTGCAGCGATCGTCTCTCCACCACCTGCAACGGTCGTCTCTCCACCGCCTGCAGCGGTCGTCTCTCCACCGCCTGCAGCGGTCGTCTCTCCACCGCCTGCAGCGATCGTCTCTCCACTGCCTGCAGCGATCGTCTCACCGCCTACAGCGGTCGTCTCTCCACCGCCTGCAGCGATCGTCTCACCGCCTGCAACGGTCGTCTCACCGCCTACAGCAGTCGTTTCACCGCCTGCAACGGTCGTCTCTCCACCGCCTGCAGCGGTCGTCTCTCCACCGCCTGCAACGGTCGTCTCTCCACCGCCTGCAGCGGTCGTCTCTCCACCGCCTGCAGCGGTAGTCTCTCCACCGCCTGCAGCGGTCGTCTCTCCACCCGCCTGCAGCTGTCGTCTCACCACCTGCAGCAGTAGTCTCACCGCCTGCAGCAGTCGTCTCACCGCCTGCAGCAGTCATCTCACCGCCTGCAGCAGTCGTCTCACCGCCTGCAGCAGTCGTCTCACCGCCTGCAGCAGTCGTCTCACCGCCTGCAGCAGTCGTCTCACCGCCTGCAGCAGTCGTCTCACCGCCTGCAGCAGTCGTCTCACCGCCTGCAACGGTCGTCTCTCCACCGCCTGCAGCGGTCGTCTCTTCACTGCCTGCAGCGGTTGTCTCTCCACCGCCTGCAACGGTCGTCTCTCCACCGACTGCAGCGGTCGTCTCTCCACCGCCTGCAGCGGTTGTCTCACCTGTCTCTCCACCGCCTGCAGCGGTCGTCTCTCCACCGCCTGCAGCGGTCGTCTCTCCACCGCCTGCAGCGATCGTCTCTCCACCACCTGCAACGGTCGTCTCTCCACCGCCTGCAGCGGTCGTCTCTCCACCGCCTGCAGCGATCGTCTCTCCACTGCCTGCAGCGATCGTCTCACCGCCTACAGCGGTCGTCTCTCCACCGCCTGCAGCGATCGTCTCACTGCCTGCAACGGTCGTCTCACCGCCTACAGCAGTCGTTTCACCGCCTGCAACGGTCGTCTCTCCACCGCCTGCAGCGGTCGTCTCTCCACCGCCTGCAACGGTCGTCTCTCCACCGCCTGCAGCGGTCGTCTCTCCACCGCCTGCAGCGGTAGTCTCTCCACCGCCTGCAGCGGTCGTCTCTCCACCCGCCTGCAGCTGTCGTCTCACCACCTGCAGCAGTAGTCTCACCGCCTGCAGCAGTCGTCTCACCGCCTGCAGCAGTCATCTCACCGCCTGCAGCAGTCGTCTCACCGCCTGCAGCAGTCGTCTCACCGCCTGCAGCAGTCGTCTCACCGCCTGCAGCAGTCGTCTCACCGCCTGCAGCAGTCGTCTCACCGCCTGCAGCAGTCGTCTCACCGCCTGCAGCGGTCGTCTCACCACCTGCAACGGTCGTCTCTCCACCGCCTGCAGCAGTCGTCTCACCGCCTGCAACGGTCGTCTCTCCACCGCCTGCAGCGGTCGTCTCTCCACAGCCTGCAACGGTCGTCTCTCCACCGCCTGCAGCAGTTGTCTTTCCACCGCCTGCAGCTGTCGTCTCTCCATTGCCTGCAGCGGTCGTCTCACCGCCTGCAGCGGTCGTCTCTCCACCGCCTGCAGCGATCGTCTCACCGCCTGCAGCAGTCGTCTCACCGCCTACAGCGGTCGTCTCTCCACCGCCTGCAGCGGTCGTCTCTCCACCGCCTGTAGCGGTCGTCTCTTCACCGCCTGCAGCGGTCGTCTCTTCACAGCCTGCAGCGGTCGTCTCTCCACCTGCAGCGGTCGTCTCTCCAACGCCTAAAACGGTTGTCTCTCCACCGCCTAAAGCGGTTGTCTCTCCATCGCCTAAAGCGGTCGTCTCTCTACCTCCTGCAGCGGTTGTCTCTCTACCGCCTGCAGCGGTCGTCTCTCTAACGCCTAAAGCGGTTGTCTCTCCATCGCCTAAAGCGATTGTCTCTCCACCGCCTAAAGCGGTTGTCTCTCCATCGCCTAAAGCGGTCGTCTCTCCATCGCCTAAAGCGGTTGTCTCACCGCCTGCAACGGTCGTCTCATCGTCCGTCTCGGCGCCTGACTCGGCGCCCGACTCGACGCTCGACTCCTCTTTGGTGGCGCTCAACTCCTTTTTGGCGGCGCCCGACTCCTCTTTGGCGGTGCCAGACTCCTCTTTGGCGGTGCCAGACTCCTCTTTGGCGGCGCCCGACTCCTCTTTGGCGGCGCCCGACTCCTCTTTGGCGGCGCCCGACTCCTCTTCGGCGGCTCCCGACTCCTCTTTGGCGGCGTCCGACTACTCTTTGGTTGCACTTGATGACTCTACTTTGCCGACGACTCTACTTTGCTGACGCCCGACGACTCCACTTTGCCGACGCCCGACGACTTGCCGACGCCGGCGACAGACTTATCGCCCAACTCGGCTCTTGACGACATTCTCTGGCCTGTTGGACGGCCTCACGCCTGCCCGCCTGACATACTCCGGGCTGTTGGACGGCCTCCCGGCTGCCTGCCTGCCCTCTTGGGCATAGATGTTGTTTCCCCTCGTCTCTGTTTTTTCAGGCTCCTACCTGTCGGCCTTGTTTTTGGGGATCTGTCTTTTTGTGCCCTCCTTCCTGTCTCATCCCTCCTCCCTCCCTAGTTATGTGGGGGCATCTTGGGGTTGTCAGGTGCCACCCTTAAGGGGGAGTTATGACAGGCTCTGTCCCTGTCTGTTTCTTTATGTTTATTTGTGTTCCCCTCCTGTCATACTTTTGTTATTCTGGTCTTTGTGATTGCTGTTTCCTGTGTACGGTACCTCATTCAGTCTTTGTCATTTCCCACTCACTCCTCAGTCTGCCTCTCATGTCTTAATCATTCACACCTGTCTCATCAGCTACCTACCCAGGTGCTCTCATTATTCACTCTCCCTCTGTCTTATAAAAAGCCTTTCTCTCATTCACTCTTCATCCGGTCATTGTTCTGATTCCACTCAGACTTCCTGGTCCTCCTCCTGCTTTCTCTGATGTCCTATTCAGTCTTGTTCCTGTCCGTGTTTGCTAGAGTAAGTTTTTGCTGCCTCGACAGCACTATGTTTTTTTGTTTAAAATAAATAATTATTATTTTAAACCCCTGCCTCGTTCGCTTGCCTGCACGTGGGTCTAAAACCAGAGGATCTTGACAAAGGTTGAAGTAGAAAATCAAAAACAGGTACATGCCTGCATTGGTTTTCGCCAGGATTCCAACAGATTCTTAAAGCCATTTAGAGAAGTCAAGGTCGAAAGCTTCAGATGTTTTTGTAAGATATTCCATGAAGCAGGAGCAGAGTAGGAGAAGGCCCTTTTTCCAAGTTCAGTTCTCACTGAGGGAACACGTTGGAGAGTTGCTTTCTGTTAAAAAAGATTCTCGTGTCTTCAGAGTGGCTTATTTGAGTAAAGAGATGATGAAAGGATATTTAACTTATCCAACACTGATGGACAAAACTTGTTCACATGATAATGGAGAACGAGTCCTCAAGGCTCAATGGGAATGACCTGACTAAATAAAGGTTGAATGAATGAACCATCAACGACTGATCGTTAGTGCCCTGGTGGCTGCTTGCTATTCACAGCTAATAATATATATTATAATAACAGTGCTGTAAGAAGGGGGACATCTTCATCCCTGAAAGAGTGACTGCTGGCCTGGAGATGAGTGTAGACCACAGAGTCCTGACCTGATGATGTTGATCTTCTGTGCTGGGCCATCCTCTTGGCCAGTGGCTGTTTAGTTTCCCTGATGTAAGACTGATCACCCTCCTGACACTGACCAACATACACAATATTACTGTTTGTGCTGGGGGACTGGATCTTTAGGATGAACCGTAATGTAAAGACTTAGATCAAAGTAGATTATTTATTTATTTATTCACCTGTTCTTGAATCTACACTATACCACAAAATTTAAACTGTGACGTTCGCCATGTTATAAAATAATACACTTTTTAATTTGCATGTTTACATAAATAATTTTGCATTGTGTGCATGACTGTTAGCAAAATATGAAGCACTAGACAGACGGAAATGAAACTCTCAGAAGGTAATTATTACCTGTACATCTTTAACTGGTTAACTTTTGGAGTAAATCTGATTCAAGATGGACGCCACAGCTTCTCAAACTTAACAAACACAACAAGTATCTTGAAGTCAGTTTGAGTTAGAATTAGTTGTGGTAGTAGCTGAGAGTCATTCACAACAAATACTCTGCGTGCTAATAGATCAGTGTTTAAATTGTTAGCATTGTCTCTGCTCATTGGTAAATAAAATCTGCCCTTTAAAAACCCCAAACCAAGAACTCATGGAGAACAAAGCCTCCATCTCGTCAGAACCATGTCCTTTCTGAGCTGCAGCAGAGAGTTGGTGACTTCAGTGCCTTTGTGGAAAATTTTAAAGGATAAAATTTACATCTTCGCCTTCATCCACACTTCATCGTCTCCACCGACGTCCATGAAATTTTGCCTGCTGGTTGTTTTTGTCATTCTCTATCAAATCAGGTTGTCACTTTGAAAGACGCTCACAAGGTTTTGGCGAAGTCCGTGAGACTCCAGAAGCCTTTGTTGGCTGCAGCTCTGCTTCAGACCGAACAAACATGTCAGCGCAGCAAAAACAGCCTCTGGACACAACAGGGACCGAAATATTCCACCGAAAGACATTTCTGTTGAGATTTATGCAACAATACAGAGTCATTTCAGTATTACATTATTGACTATAGAATTGAGAACCATTAACTAATATTTTTTTTATGATAAACTGAATGAAGAAAATAAAAAAAACTGTAAATAAATAAATAAATAAACAGAAACCAAACAAAAGTACTGAATGGCCAAGTCCATAAAATGCATGAAACTAACAGCTTTACAAAGCACAAAAGCTGAAACTGCAGTTTTTGAACACCCACCCTTCTCATAAATCATCTTTATTTTTATTGATGAAAATATATAAAAAATATCAGGGTCCAACTGCTTCACAAAGATGAATCAGTTCAGCTAAATGGGATCTTTTCAAGGTTCAAGGTTCTTTATTGTCATTTGCATTAAATGTGGTACACGAGGTGGAATGAAATTGTGTGCTCAAGGTCCCAGTTACATCGAAAATAGCAAAAATATAAAGTATATTAAAAAAGAAGAAACCATATACAAGGATTTAAGATATACACTAAACATTAGTGATGTAATATGATAAGGTGTGTTAAACAGCAGCCTAAACATGAGTCTGTTGTGAGCAGACAGGTGTGAATACAGCACCACAGGTAAAGTGACATCATCAATTAAAATGTCATTACAGTGATTTTTCTGGTTAGATATTCATGAGTCTAACAGCTTCAGGGTAGAAGCTGTTCCTCAGTCTAGTGGTTCTACACTTAATGCTCCTTAATCTCCTTCCTGAGGGGAGCGAGGCAAAAAGTGTGTGTGTTGGGTGAGTGGGGTCCTTCATGATGCAGGTGGCCCTCTTCCTGCATCTGGAGGTGTAGATGTCTGTGATGGTGGGGAGACTGACTCCAACAGACTTCTGTGCAGCCTTCACCACTCTCTGCAGAGCTTTTCTTTCTGCAGCTGTGCAGCCTCCATGCCACACATTGATGCTGGAGCACAGGATGCTCTCCACTGCACACCTGTAGAAGGAGGTGAGGACTGAGCTTCTCAGACCAGCTCGTCTCAGCCGTCTGAGGAAGTAGAGTCTTTGATGTCATTTCTTGATCAGGCTGGTGGTGGTGTTGACCCAGCGGAGGTTGTCATTTAGGGGCACCCCCAAGTACTTGTAGCTGGAGAATGCTTCCACCATAGATCCTCTTATAGTCAGGGGTGGAGTGTTTGTTACATCTGAAATCTTTGACCATCTCCTTCGTCTTCTTCACATTTATGTGAAGGTTGTTCTTCCTGCACCAGCACCTGCAGGTTTTCCACCTCCTGCCTGTAGCTGGACTCATCGTTGTTTGTGATGCATCCAACCACCACCGTATCATCGGCAAACTTTACAATGCGACAGCCTGTATGGATAGGTGTGCAGTCATATGTTAGCAGAGTAAACAGGAGAGGGCTCAACACACAGCCCTGAGGAGAGCCAGTGCTGAGGGTTATGGTGGAGGAGGAGAAGTTGTGGCTCCTCACTGACTGTAGTCTGTTTGTTAAGAAGTCTAGTACCCAGTTGGAGGGGCTTAGTCCAAGTGTGAATAGTTTGTCCATCAGGGTCTGGGGGCTCATGGTGTTGAAGGCAGATGTGAAGTCCACAAAGAGCATACGGACGTAGGAGTCCTTCTCTCCTGGTGGGTGAGAGCAGTGTGGACCACAGAGGAGATGGCATCCTTTGTTGATTGATTCTTGTGTTATGCATACTGATAATAATAATAATAATTAATTTAATTTATGATGCACCTTTCATTAATAAAAATCTCAAAGTGCTACAAAGTGCAACAGAAGCAAAAATCAAATAAAACAAGTGATAAAATCAAGTAAAATCAATAATAATATCAACTAAGCTCAAAGACAAAATCATGTGGAGGCAGAATAGGCCTGCTTAAAAAATAAATAAATAAATAAAACAAGTGATAAAATCAAGTAAAATCAATAATAGTGTGTTCACACTGATGAGTGTCCTCGCTCGGAGCAGATTGCTGGAGCATTATGACCTGAGTCAAATGAGCACACGACCACAGGTGTGCTGATTACTGATGACTTGTCAGTGTGGAGCTGGAAACAGGAGAGGACATCTGGGGGTACAACTAGAACAACATCCAAACATGACAGCCAGAAACTGCCTTAAATCAGTCACTCCTGAAATACCCTGAGAAGTTTAAAATAAGGGAAAAATTACTACAAATATCTTAAACGTGACAGGATTTTCATTTATTCTCTACAAATGTTGGTGCTGGCAACGACCCAGAGTTTAAAAGTTGCTCACGAAGAAAAGTTTTCATCACCGTTTTGTTTTCTGCAGATGTGTCACAGCCATCATGACAAGGAGGGGCAACACGAACGGCCACTGGGAAGGCTGTGGGACCAGAGCACAGCACATCAAAGCAGTGATTTTATTAAAATTAATTTCAGCATGTTTAATCCATGACGGCTTTATTTATTTATTTATTTATGTGTTTTTGCCACAGCTGTTGTAGAATGAGCTTTTTAAAGGAGTTTAATCATCTTTTTGAGTGTTTCACCTGACAGCTTGTGTGTTGGGGCTCCAAGGACTCGTATACAGTGGCCCTGAACCGCAAACCACAACTACTAATAAAAAAGCACGACATATTAAAAACACAACAATATATTAGTTTTTTTAATTTGTAGTTGTGGTTTGCACTTCAGGGCCACCATACTCATGACAACAGCACAAAACATTTCTATCATAAATGTGATTTAAACACTCTTTCACAGAACAACTGAGTAAACATCTTCCAGGTTTGGTCACTCGAGTATCTCTGAAGATACAAAGAGGCGTTCTTTCCTGAGGCCTTGGACGGGACGAGCCGAGTCGCAAATCTTTTTCTCATAAAAATGCAAATTGATGTGATTTTCTTTGCATCACTGCAGCAGATGAGACCAATGAAAATGTGCTTCTCTGAGCAGGACTTAAACCAGTTCTTGAAATCCCACCGCACGCTAACTCTTGGATTCCATCAGAATGCTTTCAAAGATAATAAAACCCTTGCAGAATTCATTATTAAACTTTTTTTATTATTTTATTTTCACACCCTGATAGAAAAACATAAGGAAGAAATGACTTGGGGGGGAAAAAGGCAGTTTATTTTACTCAAACCAAACATTGATGTTGTTTCCAGTGGCAGAGCTCTTCATCCCCTCTCTTGATGTTCCTGGGTTTCCCTCATCATCATCATTGTTCAATATTTCATGATAAAAAATTTCAGAAAAGCTTCGGCTTTCTTCAACTTGCTGCAGTGACAGTCTCAGAGCAGATTGTATTTAGCAGCGACTCTTTTAATTGGCTCAGTGCGCATGAAATGACCTTTGCTTACACATTCACATATCACTGTGGCATTCACCCTCTTTTATTATTCTGTCTTTCCACACAAAATCAAGATTAAAAAACTGGTCTCAAATTAAAATATTCAAAGTGTTGCTTACAATTCCAGATAACCATTTGGTTCGTTTTGGAAATGCTACCCAGGGAGATGAAGTTTTAATGAACACGGGTGGGATCGGTCCCATGTAGTGACTCAGAACTTAGAAAGGAACAATCGGAGATTCATCCTTCCTTGAAGATGTTGATGTGCTCGACTGTCAAACGTCCATCCATCTGTCTGTCCACCTGTCTTTTAGCCACTTTCCTTTTTTTTTCTGTCTTTTTCTCCACTCTCCCCCCACACCTAACTGGATTTCTTTGTGGGTTTTTCATTCCAGGTGCCAGTCAGCATGGTGCCTACAGAGAGATCAAACCTACCCGAATGCTCACCTGTATGCCCACTCTCCACCTCTGCTTATGTGTGCACTTCTCTTTGAACTGCTGGACCCCTCGTCTTTCTATCAGGATGAAGAGCAAAGATGTTTGATGATGTAACTACGTTAAAACCTTTTTTGAACAGTGAAGTCTTTTTTCTAATGAAGTCCATGTAAACCCTTCTTCTCTCCCACCGATGATCAGAGTCATCTTCATTTGACACCGTCAAGTCTTTTAAACCTCAATCTGTGTCTTTTTGTAAGAAATATCCCAACTTTATGACTGTATGCCTGTTTGTCTGTCTATCTGATCAATATTTTAGCCTTTTTTATGATTGCAGAATCTGCATTCTTTAAAACGTTTTTGTTTTGTTTTCTTTTGTCATTTCAAAGTTCAAAGTTCAAATTTCTTTATTTGCCATTTGTGCACAGACCAATGTTCCAGGCACATTGGAGTTCTTGTGCACCGCTCTCCCAGTTATAGTCAAAAACATTGAAACGACTCTATATAAATAAAAATAAGAATAAAGTGGTTTATGTCTACACTAAAGTATACCAAGTCACATGACAAGTGGAGTTAGGTAGTGTAGGTTTTTTTTATTGCAGCTGATCAGTGGTTTTATTTTGTCATCAATCTGACTGTGGCATGGAAAACTTTTTAAAAAACCTAGTACTATGGGTCATGATGCTATAATCGGTCACTTTGCACATTTTCATTTTTATAATAATAATAATAATAATAATAATAATAATAATAATAATACATTTTATTTGTAAGCGCCTTTCTTGGCACTCAAGGTCGCCTTACATTGTCAATCATAAAAAGACACAATATTATATACACAGTAAAAACAAGTAAAATGAAAAAAAGTAAAATTTTGTTTATTTTTCAGTCATTTTTAATAATAGAAAACAAATTCACATTTTTTTTTAAATAAACATGTTTTTATTATAATTGTATGTAAGTGAGGCTGTGATCTCCTCTGACCCCTGACGGCAGCAGCTCTTTCAGCACCATGGACAGCAGCTGAGCCTGATGGTTTATGTCGCCCCCTGCTGGTGAATCTGAGCCCACTCAGCCTAAAGAGGTTCATGTGCAATGTAACAAGATTTAAAAATATAAACCACCCCAACAACTGAAAGAAGTGTACACTTTACGA
>JBBPBX010053305.1:0-23890 GCA_038048925.1 Garcialebias charrua | reverse complement strand
TGTTTAAAGTAATAATAATCTGAGCAGAGCTGAGGAATGTTCTGCTGTTTCTGTTCAGCAAAGTACGAGGGTGACATCTCCAAGATGGCCGCCCTAAATCCTGCGCCGGGGCAGGCTATCGGGTATCTAGTGTTATATATGATATCTATGACCCTACCTGTCCTCAGGCAAAACATCCAACTACTATTTACTCTTAGTGAAAAAGAAATGCACAGCAGCCATATGACATTTACAAACCGGATTCCAAAAAAGTTGGGACACTAAACAAATTGTGAATAAAAACTGAATGCAATGATGTGGAGGTGCCAACATCTAATATTTTATTCAGAATAGAACACAAATCACAGATCAAAAGTTTAAACTGAGAGAATGTATCATTTTAAGGGAAAAATATGTTGTTTCAAAATTTCATGGTGTCAACAAATCCCAAAAAAGTTGGGACAAGTCCATTTTTACCACTGTGTGGCATCCCCCCTTCTTCTTACAACACTCAACAGACGTCTGGGGACAGAGGAGACCAGTTTCTCAAGTTTAGAAATAGGAATGCTCTCCCATTCATGTCTAATACAGGCCTCTAACTGTTCAATCGTCTTGGGCCTTCTTTGTCACACCTTCCTCTTTATGATGCACCAAATGTTCTCTATAGGTGAAAGATCTGGACTGCAGGCTGGACATTTCAGTACCGGATCCTTCTCCTACGTAGCCATGATGTTGTGATTGCTGCAGAATGTGGTCTGGCATTATCTTGTTGAAAAATGCAGGGTCTTCCCTGAAAGAGATGACGTCTAGATGGAGCATATGTTGTTCTAGAACCTGAACATAGTTCTCTGCATTAATGGTGCCTTTCCAGACATGCAAGCTGCCCATGCCACAAGCGCTCATGCAACCCCATACCATCAGTGATGCAGGCTTCTGAACGGAGCGTTGATAACAACTTGGGCTATCCTTGTCCTCTCTGGTCCGGATGACATGGCGTCCCAGTGTTCCATAAAGAACTTCAAATCGTGACTCATCTGACCACAGAACAGTCTTCCATTTTGCCACACTCCATTTTAAATGACCCCTGGCCCAGTGCAAACGTCTGAGCTTGTGGAGCTTGCTTAGAAATGGCTTCCTCTTTGCACTGTAGAGTTTCAGCTGCAACGGCGGATGGCACGGTGGATTGTGTTCACTGACAATGCTTTCTGGAAGTATTCCTGAGCCCATTCTGTTATTTCCTTGACAGTGGCATTCCTGTTTGAGGTGCAGTGACGTTTAAGGGCCCGGAGATCACGAGCATCCAGTAGAGTTTTACGGCCTTGACCCTTACGCACAGCGATTGTTCCAGATTCTCTGAATCTTTTGATGATGTTATGCACGGTTGATGATGATAACTTAAAAGTCTTTGCTATTTTACGCTGGGTAACACCATTCTGGTATTGCTGCACTATCTTTCTGCGCAACAATGGTGGAATTGGTGATCCTCTTACCATCTTGGCTTCTGAGAGACACTGACACTCTGAGAAGCTCTTTTTATACCCAATCATGTTGTCAATTGACCTAATTAGTGTTAATTGGTCTTCCAGCTGTTTGTTATATGCTCAATTTCCTTTTTCCAGCCACTTATTGCTACTTGTCCCAACTTTTTTGGGATTTGTTGACACTGTGAAATTTTGAATCAACATATTTTCCTTTAAAATGTTACATTTACTCAGATTGAACTTTTGATCTGTCATCTATGTTCTATTACAAATAAAATATTGACTTTTGCCATATCCACATCGTTGCATTCAGTTTTTATTCACAATTTGTTAAAGTGTCCCAACTTTTTTGGAATCCGGTTCGTACTATAAAGTCCTTTAAATAAATGATCTTAAAGTTAAAGCTGTGCATGGCCTAAAATAATTTTAAAATGTTTTGTTTTACAGGAAAGTTGGATTGTATATTTAAATATATAAAATGTATTTTGTCCTGAGCTGTAAAATAAACACAACCAAAACACTTTAACACAATTCTAGATAAATAGTTATTAAGCCTTCTCTCCAGAGTCAGGGTGGGGGAACTCATGGAAGCTGCGTTAGTTTTACCTCGAATTCTGCACAATTTAGCATTCAGCTTGTTGGCAGTTTAAACTGAGGCCTGCAGGCTTGTAGTCCGTTACTATATGAGGATATAAGTAGAAAGTTCATATATGAGTCTGGAGACAGACGGTTGAGGTCTTGGCCAGCGGTTGCGTGCAGGCCTGTCCTGTGGCTTCATGTTGCTGCTGCAGAGAACCTAACATCAGAATATTTGTCCCCACTGTGGCTGGCCTCCTTCCGGCAGATGTCCAACGTCTAAGCCGGGGGGAATCCCACCACAAGCAAGAGTTGCGTAAAGAAGGATCGGTTTCCCAATACTGGAGGCCTGGACCCCAGCAGTTTCTCACGGGAAACAGTTTACCTTTAAACCAATGTATATTTATCTTCTATCTATATACATATATTTAATATACATTATTATTATTTGATTTTTGTGTATGTTAAGATGCTAAGGAGCACTTTGTGTCACTACACGTCAGTTTGTGCTCTACCTTTCCTGTCACCGATGTTGTTTGCACTTTATTTACTCGTAGGATGTAGTTTGGGGTCTTTACATCATTTTAAATAATTTCTAATCTTATACAGCTGAACGAGAACATTAACAAAAATCAGTCTGTTCTCAGAAATTTGCAATAATTTATAACCACTAAGATTTTCTTTCTGCCCTTTCGAAAAGGAGCCAGACTTGTAACCCTGATCAGTGGATCTCATGGCTTTTTGAGTTTTTTTTATTTTATTTTTTAAAGATTTTATGAAGACTGATTTTTTTGTATGTGTTTCTGTTCTGTCTGTTTACCTGCACACAACATTATAAAAAGCAATGTGTTCTTTAAATATGAGGAAGGTGGACAAGTTGAAGATAAAATAAAAAGTGTCTAAAATGATAAAAGATGTGAATTTTGTGTTCTTAAGAAACTGGTGGGAAAATAAATAAATAAATGACACCTGACATGCATCATTCTTCAGGTGATTAGGAGCCTGACTGTTCACACTAAAAATGATCAGGCCCTGGACTGAAACAGAGTTTAGCAAAAGCAACCCAAGTTCAAGATTATCTGAAAGACCTTCAGAAAACATTAAGAAAAATTGCTCGACAATTTTGAAAGATTTCCCAGTCTGACTTCTTGAAAACAAAATGTAAAGACATGAAATGTGACCTTCAGTCTCATAGGTCTGAACAAAGTCATTCAACACTTTCTGAACTGTTATTCTTGGGGGCTTACAACACATCCTTGCGGAGCTCCGGTGTTCGTCATGGTGGTTTCAGATGTGCACTTGCCCAATTAGGGTCTAGTCCTGTGGAAATCCAAGAGCTATTTGCTAAGCTGTTTCAGTTATTTAGCTTGGTACCATCCCACAGTGTAAACAGGCTGAAGCTGTCTTGATCCACACAAAAAACGGGTTGAGCTTAGCAGTGAAGACAGAATATACCTGGTTAAATTAACATTCATGTCAGTAAAAGTGCATATCCTTAAGCACCAATGGTTGCTGGGATGGAAATG
This sequence comes from Garcialebias charrua, assembly GCA_038048925.1. Taxonomy (NCBI): domain Eukaryota; kingdom Metazoa; phylum Chordata; class Actinopteri; order Cyprinodontiformes; family Rivulidae; genus Garcialebias; species Garcialebias charrua. Next base: position 20,328 of record JBBPBX010053305.1, on the reverse strand, counting down.
GGATTCCACAGGTTCTCTGTGCTGGTGTTTGGCTTTTTTCACTGTGCAACAAATGTGTACCAGATCATGTCACAAGGTCTGAGACCCTTTTGTTACGCAGCGGTGATGGTGTTAAAGACTCAGTTGGCTCTATTAACTCTTGTTTTTGAAAGCCTGTATGTGTACAGTGGACATGATCTGGTTTATTGCTACATCAATAACTTCCCTGTCATCTGATGAACGTCATCCAGTTTGTCATGGGTTTAAAGTGTTTGGATCATTCTCTTGTCACCAGAACTTCTTGGATGATACTTTGTTCATACTCCAGGATTAAAAATTGGCATCATGATCACTTTTCCTAAAGCCAGGTTACAAGACTGACTCATAACCTGATCTGATCTGAACGTGTCACTGATCCATGTATTGTTACCCCTTCATGTAACCTGTTGATAGAAGTTGGATCTCAACTGTCTGAGACTTGTTCTGCCATTTGCTGAGCTCATCATGTACTGCAGCCACTGCAGCCCTTATCTGTCAGGGGTCGAATATGACCATGACCTTTACTGATCATCATTATCATTACTGCCCCCCCTCCCACTTGTACTGCCTTAAACACAAAAAACTTTCACACACTACCACACAACACAAAGATTTTAAAACTGGACTCTGTCATCACAACGGGTTATTCACTCAACACATGGTCATGTGCTCATTCAGTTTGCACTACTTCTCATATTTGCACTAATGTTTGTATTACATTACTGCCTATACTGTAGTCATACTACTGTTTACATTCACTGTTTACATTCATTACTACTGTTTACATTTATTACTACTGTTTACATTTATTACTACTGTTTACATTTACTGTTTACATTTATTACTACTGTTTACATTTACACTACTTTTTATATCTACACTACTGCTGATATATATATTCTTTTTACTAGCCTTATTGCATATGCCACTTTACCTCTATACCAATATCAACTACCTCATACATATACTGTGTACATAAACTTCATATGCTGCTTTGTCACTCTATTACAAATGTCAATGTCAGAACCTTCATTTTATTTTATAGATATACTTTTTATACTTTTATACTACTATGCAAAAACTCAGGACAGTATTACACTTTTATTATTTCATTTTATGCTTATGTTTATTAAATGTTTTAGTGTTTAAATGGTTACTGTTGCACCGAGGGACTGAGAGAAATGCAATTTCAATCCTGTGTATGTCCTGTACATATTGCAGTTTTGACAATAAAGTTGACTTTGATGTGAACTCTCAGGGCACATAAAATGTCTAGTACAGGATGGCAAAATGCTCCACATGTGGCAGGAACAAGATTTGATATGATAAAAATTATAGTCAAGTTTTATTCCTAGCTTGACTATTTATTAGTTTCAGCAAAACATTATTAAGAAAAAAAAAAGGTTAATTGAGGAACAACTGATGTGTTTGACTAACTCTGAACCCCCATCCCTCAGATACTTCTCAAACTGTTTTGCTACGTTCACACCGAACGTGTTTTGAGCTGCAGGCGCGGCCGGTTTACATGCAAAGTCAATGGGGGACGCGCCTCTAGGGGTCGTGCGTCGCGTCACGTCCGTTTTGAGCGGCGCTGAAGGGGCGGCAGAGCGTTTTCTGTGCATGCGGTGCCCACGGCAGCCGCCGCCGCTCGATTAGAAAAATCTGAACTTTCGCCGCTCAACGCGTCTTGACAACCAATCAGGGAGAGTCAGCTATGTGACGCGGTAACGAGGGGACGGATGTTGCGCAAGTGTGACGTATTGTTTGTGAGACACAGAAACAACCCGCAAATTCGTGTTCAAGTATGGAGGAGTTCAAGAAAGGAGAAAGAAAAAGGACCTTGCCTGGCGGAGTGTCAGTGAGGAAGTCGGGATATCGGGTAAGTTTTGAATTGTAAACTCCTCCCACACCCCGCCGCCACCGCCGCTGCTGCTTCTCGTTCCGGTCTGAACACCAGTGCGTCCACCTTGAGGCGTTTCGCGCTTTTTGGCCGCTCAAAACGCGTTCGGTGTGAACGTAGCATTAGGCTGCCTTCAGGCCCAGGCCTCCCTTACAAAAGAGCTGGAGTGCCCTTTAGAAGTTGGCTGCAATATGAGCTTAAAGGTTGTGTAAACTAATGAACGATTTCTCAAACAACAAGATAAAATTACTATACACTGCAAACTGTTTGCTTTAGGTGCCGACTTTCATTGTTTCTCACAGGTTTTATGTTTTTATTGTATATTTAAACAATAATCTAATTTGTATTTATCTTATAAAGTCAGGGAAATGAACAAACTGGTCAGGAACCTGGAGACAGTAATCCATGCTTTCATAAAATCGAGGCTCGATCACTGCAATTCACTTCTGTTTGGAATCAGTCAGTCCTCCATTGCACGTCTACAGCTGGTCCAGAATGCTGCAGCCCAACTCTTAGCTGGTACAGGCCATAGAGAGCACATCACACCAGTTTTGGCCTCCCTGCAATAATAACATCTTGGGGGCCAGATGTCAACGAGGGCCACATTTGGCCCCCGGGCCTTGAGTTTGACAGACGTGCCTGAGTCTAAGACGTTGAGAAGAGTTTCTGCTAATAACAGTGTATAAAATAAAGTTTTTTTAATTTTTATTTTTTTTACCTGATGCATGCCCAATAATCCAGGTAGAAAAATCTAAAAAAGCTAAGTCTGGTCCTCTGGACATTTTTTTTTTTTTAAATGTCCAGAGGACCAGACTTAGCTTTTTTCGAGTTTTATTTTATTTATTCATTTATTTATTTATTTGTTCTTTTCGGCTGCTCCCTTCTTCAGGGGTTGCCACAGTGAACTAGCTAACTCTCATGAAGACTTGGCAATTGTTTTTACACCGGATGTCCTTCCTGACACAACCACAGACCACCGAGCTACCACAGCCCTCTGTGTGGAGCAGAGAGCTGCCGTAGGGAGCCCTGGGGAGCAGATGGTGGGGGTTAAGTCAAGTCATCTTTATTTATATAGCACAGTTAAAACAGATAAACTGTTATCAAGGTGCTTCACAAACAACATCAAAGAGATTAAAAAATTACAGAAACCGTAACACACACTAATGGTCAAACTATTAAATTAACAGCAGTAAAAATATAACAAAAATGTATAAGAACAGCATTAAAATGAAAACACAGGATAAAATATATACAGTACACTAAGTCAACTCACACAGTATGAAACACCAGTGAGAACAGGTGAGTTTTTAGCAGGGATTTGAACATGTGAAGGGAGGAGGCCTGCCTAATGTTGGGGGGCAGGTTGTTCCAGAGTTTGGGGCCGATGACTGAAAACGCCCGATCTCCTCGGAGCTTCAGTCGTGTTTTTGGAACCGCCAAAAGCATCTGATCGGATGATCTCAGGGCCCGCGAGGGAACATATGGTTCCAGCAGCTCGGAGAGGTAGAGGGGAGCGAGGCCATTTAGGCATTTATAGGTCAACAACAGAATTTTAAAGTCGACTCTAGTTCGCACGGGGAGCCAGTGAAGGGAGGAGAGAACTGGTGTAATGTGCTCAGACCTACGTGTACCGGTTAAAAGCCGAGCTGCTGCATTTTGGACGAGCTGGAGATGTGAGAAGGAGGCCTGGTTGATCCCAGCATACAGTGCGTTGCAATAATCCAGGCGGGTTGTGATGAACGCATGGACTAGTGTCTCAAGGTCAGGTCTGGACAGCACCGGCTTGAGTTTAGCTACCTGCCGCAGCTGGAAGAAACTTTTCTGCAGAACGGAACTGATTTGTTTATCGAACTTAAGGTCCGAGTCAAAAACCATACCAAGATTTCTCACAGAGTGCTTGAGATAGGGCTGGAGGGAGTCCAAGTTTATAGGATCAGAGGCGGCAGCTGAGCTAGTGCTAAAGATGATGACTTCAGTCTTCTGGTCATAAAACTTAGGACGTTTGAAGCCATCCAAGTCTTAATGTCATCCAGACATTTTAGGAGAGGGTGGAGGGAGCCTGCATTAGCTGGTTTCAGGTAGATCTGGCAATCATCCGCGTAATAATGGAAAGAAATACCATGTTTCCTTAGGATGGACCCCAGCGGGAGCATGTAGAGCGTGAAGAGAAGTGGACAAAGAATAGCAGTGGCGGTCCTAGCCTATTTGGCGACCTGGGCAAGCAACCCCAGTGCCCCCACAGCTAGGTTGCCAGTGGGGGTCCTCTCCCAGAAAATTTTGAATCAAATAGATGCCATTTCCTGCATTCTGGTGTATTTTAATGGGTTCTTTAACATCTAGTTTTACCTGTAAACTATTCAATAAGTATTTTAGAGTTATTGGCAGAACAAGAAGTAGCCTGAGACAAACATGTAGCATTAACACATTATGAACATTATTCAAGAATTGTTTCTATAAGAACATTATCAAATATTTTATATGAACAGTAAGATACTAGCAATAACAGCATTGTAAGATGGGGACAGTTGAACATGGAGGCCTCCACCTCTGTTTAATGATGGACGGTTTCTTTTCACAAAGATGACCTCCTTTACTCCTCTCTCAAACCATCATTCCTCTCCATCAAGGAGGAAAGATGACTTGAGTTTGTCACAGCTCCTCAGACTGAAGAAGTATTTTTGATACAAAGAAGAATCTGTCCAGAGGACTACCGGTACATTTATTGAGCATCAGGACAATAATCTGTAAAGCTTTAGTACATTTGATATGGAAAACACATTTTGACTTAACCAATTAATATATTTTCAATGGCAAAATATGCAGGCTTATTTCATATTACTTTCATACTATTCCCTTTCATTGCGGGCTTTATGTATTTATTATCTTATTTTTAATGATAATATAAAAAGCCACTGTCATTTAGAAAGTGTTTATATTGGAACTAATGCTCGTTTGTTCACACACAGTTACAACAGCTCACCTGTTCCTCCATAGTGACAGGAACAATCCCCTCATCACTCCTGGCTCTGATCCTGACACTAAATCACATTTTTAAAATTGTCATAACTCAACACAAATATCCCCTTTTTACAAAGCCCTATGATCAATTCAGGCCAATTTCATTAAAGGGTTGAATCATCTAACATCTCAGGGCGCTTTTCATATAGAGCAGGTCTTCACCAGACTCATACTCTTCATTGTATTATTATAATAATATTCAGTTAATGAGTAATCCTACCTGCCCACTCGGCTGCTGCATGATGGAGCAGAGCTGCATCTTGCTTCTGACAAAGTTTCAGTTATGTGGCGTCGCATCATAATATTATTTAAATGATATAACAGTATGTCGAAGACCCCGAGGAGGGAAACGTGTCAGGAGACAGAGGGAGAGGAGGAAAGTGAAGAATGTAGGACTGAGGGTTGCAACTCTAAATGTGGGGACAATGACAGGCAAAGGTAGAGAGCTGGCTGACATGATGCAGAGAAGAAAGGTAGATGTTTTATGTGTCCAAGAGACCAAGTGGAAGGGCAGCAAGGCTCGCAGTATTGGAGCAGGGTTCAAACTGTTTTACCATGGTGTGGATAGAAAGAGAAATGGAGTAGGGGTGGTCCTGAAGGAGGAGTTGGCAAAGAATGTAGTAGAGGTGAAGAGAGTGTCAGATAGGGTGATGTGTCTGAAGGTAGAAGTAGAAGGTCTGATGCTAAACATAGTCAGTGGTTATGCTCCACAGGTTGGATGTGATGGGGAGGAGAAAGATAAATTTTGGAAAGATTTGGATGAAGTGATAGAGAGTATTCCCAGGGAGGAAAGAGTGGTGATTGGAGCAGACCTGAATGGACATGTTGGTGAAGGAAACAGAGGGGATGAGGAAGTGATGGGTAGGTTTGGTGTCAAGGAAAGAAACCAGGAAGGACAGATGGTGGTGGATTTTGCCAAGAGAATGGAAATGGCTATAGTCAATACCTATTTCCAAAAGAGGGAGGAACATAGAGTGACCTATAAGAGTGGAGGAAGGAGTACACAGGTCGACTACATTCTGTGTAGAAGAGGAAACCTGAGGGAGATTGGAGACTGTAAGGTTGTGGCAGGGGAGAGCGTGGCCAGACAGCATCGGATGGTTGTGTGTAGAATGACTGTTGTTGCGAAGAAGAGAAAAAGAGTAAAATCAGAGAAGAAGACCAAATGGTGGAAGCTAAAGAAGGAAGAATGTTGTGAGAAATTCAGAGAGGAGCTGTTAAAGGCTCTGGGTGGTAAGAAAGAGCTTCCAAGTGACTGGGCTACTACAGCAACAGTAATTAGAGAGACAGGTAGGAAGGTACTTGGTGTGTCATCTGGACAGAGAATGGATGATAAGGAAACCTGGTGGTGGAATAGTGAAGTGCAGGACGCCATTCAAAGAAAGAGATTAGCCAAGAAGAAATATGACAGTGAGAGGACTGAAGAGAGGAGACATGAATATAAGGAGATGGGACGTAGAGCAAAGAGGGAAGTAGCTAAGGCAAAGCAGAGGGCGTACAATGAGTTGTATGGGAGACTGGACACTAAAGAGGGCGAGAAGGACTTGTACCGATTGGCAAGACAGAGGGATCAGGCTGGAAAGGATGTGCAGCAGGTTAGGCTTATTAAAGATGGGAATGGGAATGTTCTAACAAGTGAGGAGAGTGTGATGGGTAGATGGAAGGATTACTTTGAGGAGCTAATGAATGAAGAGAATGAAAGAGAAAGAAGAGTGGAGGTCATAGAAACTGTGGACCAGGAAGTGGGAAAGATTAGTGAGGGTGAAGTCCGGAAAGCTCTGAAAAGAATGAAGAAGGGGAAGGCAGTAGGACCTGATGACATACCAGTGGAGGTTTGGAAATGTCTTGGAGAGATGGCAGTGAGGTTTTTGACTCAAATATTTAATGGAATATTTGAGGGTGAGAAAATGCCTGAAGAATGGAGAAGAAGTGTGCTGGTTCCCATTTTTAAGAACAAGGGTGATGTACAGAGTTGTAGCAACTACAGGGGAATTAAGTTGATGAGTCACACGATGAAGATCTGGGAGAGAGTTGTGGAAGGAAGGCTTAGACAAGAGGTGACTATCTGTGAGCAGCAGTATGGTTTCATGCCAAGAAAGAGCACCACAGATGCCATCTTTGCTTTGAGGATGTTGATAGAGAAGTACAGAGAGGGTCAGAAAGAACTCCATTGTGTGTTTGTGGATTTAGAAAAAGCATATGACAGGGTGCCAAGAGAGGAGGTGTGGTATTGCATGAGGAAATCTGGAGTGGCAGAAAAGTATGTTAGACTGGTACAGGACATGTATGAGGACAGCAGGACAGTGGTGAGATGTGCTGTAGGAGTGACAGATAGCTTCAAGGTGGAGGTGGGATTGCATCAAGGATCGGCTCTGAGCCCCTTCTTGTTTGCTCTGGTGATGGACCGACTAACAGATGAGGTCAGGCAGGAATCCCCATGGACTATGATGTTTGCAGATGACATTGTGATATGTGGTGAGAACAGGGAACAGGTGGAAGAGAACTTGGAGAGGTGGAGGTATTCACTTGAAAGAAGAGGAATGAAAGTCAGCCGTAGTAAGACAGAGTACATGTGTGTGAATGAGAGGGAGGCCAGTGGAACAGTGAGGCTACAAGGAGCAGAGGTCACAAAGGTGCAGGACTTCAAGTACTTGGGGTCCACTGTCCAGGAAAATGGGGAATGTGGTAAAGAGGTGAAGAAGAGAGTCCAGGCAGGATGGAGTGGATGGAGAAAAGTTTCAGGAGTGATTTGTGACAAAAAGGTGTCAGCAAAGGTCAAAGGAAAAGTTTACAAGACAGTGGTGAGACCAGCTATGTTGTATGGTCTGGAGACAGTGTCATTGACAAAAAGACAGGAGAAAGAACTGGAAGTAGCAGAAATGAAGATGCTGAGGTTCTCCTTAGGAGTGACAAGGATGGATAAGATCAGGAATGAGATCATCAGAGGTACAGCACATGTTGAACAACTGGGAGATAAAGTTAGGGAGGCCAGACTGAGATGGTTTGGACATGTCCAGAGGAGGGACAGTGGGTATATTGGTAGAAGGATGTTAGAAATGCAGCTGCCAGGAAAAAGACACAGAGGAAGGCCAAAGAGGAGATATATGGATGCAGTTAGAGAGGACATGAAGGTAGTTGGAGTGAGGACAGAGGATGCAGAGGACAGAGTGAGGTGGAGGAGGATGACTCGCTGTGGCGACCCCTGAAAAGGGAAAAGCCGAAAGAAGAAGAACAGTATGTTATGCCACAATGCCACACACCACACAATTCATAGACTTGATAATTATCTTGAACAGTGTTTTGCAGGCAAAGTTTAACATCATGTCTCACCTGTTTGATCTCTCATTTATAAACTGCAGCTGTTTGAATGAAACATGTGTCAATGTTTGTACATTTAGCTGCGTCGGTTTCCAGAGCCTCTTTTTAATCCTTCTCTTCTCTGCACCACCCCTTCAATCTTTCCACTGACCGCATCTCCGGGCATGTAACAAAAACAAAACTAAAAGTGGAGGAGGTGCAGCCCACGCAGCTGCTACGTTGATAAACTGATGACATGTGAATAAATGAAGGGCGGGGCGACCCAGGAGCAGCGCTGTAGTGGTGTTTTGTGTAAAAGATTGTTAAAAAAAAAAAAAGAGGAGCGGCATCTCTTCTTCTTTTCTCTTTTTCCTAAACTGCGCAATGTTATGCCGCCCCCGGCTGGAGGCTGCCCTGGGCGGCCGCCCATATAAGGAACCGCCACTGACTGGGACCCCGCAGGAAAGAGACATTGAAGTGGATACATTGCTCCTGACCTTGGCACAAAAACTTCTGTCAGTGAGGTATGACCGGAACCAATCTAATGCAGCACCTGTGATCCCGACCCAGTGTTCGAGCCGTGGTATAAGGACACTGTGGTCGACGGTATCAAAAGCAGCGGTAAGGTCAAGGAGTACAAGTACCACAAACTGACCAGAATCATTTGATACAAGAATGTCGTTGCAAACCTTAACCTGTTTCTGTGTTGTGGAGCTGCTTGAAACCAGACTGAAAGACCTCAAAGACTTTTTTCTTAAAAAACTAATTTAACTGAATAGAAACAAGGATTTCAAGGATTTTAGACAGAAAGAGGAGTTTTGATATTGGTCTGTAATTTGAGCAGGCTGAAGGGTCAAGACAAGGTTTCTTTAAGGGCCTTGCTCAAGGGCCCAGAGTAGGACAAATCAGGGTGGAGACAGGTGTGGGTGTTTCACCTTTCCCACCCACATTTTGATGTTGTCTGTACGGGGAGTTGAGCCGATGTCCTTCAAATCACAGGCTCACCTTCTCCAATTTGTGCCACCACTCCCCACAGTGTATAAAATAAAGTAATGTTTTAAAAAAATGGCATTAAAAACATTGTGTATGTTAATTTCTTTATACAGTCTGCTACAATAAAAAAGTATCAATAAGTTTTATATTTTGAATTGAGACACTATTTGGATATGAAATCTACAAACAAAACATCTGTAATGTTCTGTTAAGTCTTTAGTATTGAACTCATGCATTTTACAATCATGAATTCCATTTCTTAGGTCATGGTACTGTACTTGAATGTGTGTGTGTTCGTGCGTGCGCGAATATCTTTGGTTATGCTGCCATCTGCTGGTGTTCTATTTTATACACTGGTTCTTCCCATTTATCTCGATGGGTACAGAGGAACACACACTTGTGTGCAGGTGTCTATAAACACACCAGGCTGTGTGTATAGTAACTCTGTAGTTTCATGACTAAAGTTTTGTTTATACATCAAGGTAGTAAATCACCAAATGAAGAGCACCTCAGAGTGACCGCAGCAGAAGTGAGAGGCAGTCTCAGAAGGATCAACCCTCATAAAGCAACCGGACCAGACAACATCCCAGGGAAAGTTCTGAAGGAATGTGCGGACCAGCTCTGTGAGGTGCTGGCTGACATCTTCACCACCTCACTTGCACTGGAGTCAGTTCCCACCTGCCTGAAGACCGCGACCATCATCCCAGTCCCAAAGAGCTCCACAGTGACTGGTCTGAATGACTATAGACCGGTGGCCCTCACCCCGATAGTCGCTAAATGTTTTGAGAAACTGGTCATGTCCCACATCAAGGCAACCGTCAACATCAATGAGGACCCTCATCAATACGCATACCGTGAGAACCGATCAACAGAGGACGCCATCTCCTCTGTGGTCCACACTGCTCTCACCCACCTGGATCAGAAGGACTCATACGTGCGTCTGCTCTTTGTGGACTTCACATCTGCCTTCAACACCATGATCCCCCAAACTCTGATAGACAAACTATCTACACTTGGACTAAGCCCCTCCATTTGTAACTGGGTACTAGACTTCTTAACAAACAGACCACAGTCCGTGAAGATCCACAACTTCTCCTCCTCCACCATAACCCTCAGCACTGGCTCTCCCCAAGGATGTGTGCTGAGCCCTCTTCTGTTCACTCTGCTCACATATGATTGTACAGCCACACATCCAGGCTGTCATATTGTTAAGTTTGCAGATGATACAGCGGTGGTGGGATGCATCACAAACAATGATGAGTCCAGCTACAGACAGGAGGTGGAACACCTGGAGAGCTGGTGCAAAGAGAATAATCTTCACATGAATGTGAAGAAGACAAAGGAGATGATTGTGGACTTCAGAAGGAACAAACACACCCATGCCCCACTGAAAATAGGTGGGTCTGCAGTGGAAGTGGTCTCCAGCTACAAATACTTGGGTGTACACATGAATGATAACCTCAGCTGGAGCAACAACACCACCAGCCTGATCAAGAAAGGTCATCAGAGACTCTACTTCCTCAGACGGCTGAGACGAGCTGGTCTGAGCAGCCCAGTCCTCACCTCCTTCTACAGGTGTGCAGTGGAGAGCATCCTGTGCTCCAGCATCAACGTGTGGCATGGAGGCTGCACAGTTGCAGAGAGGAAAGCTCTACAGAGAGTGGTGAAGGCTGCACAGAAGTCTGTTGGAGTCAGTCTCCCCACCATCACAGACATTTACACCTCCAGATGCAGGAAAAGAGCCACCTGCATCATGAAAGACCTCACTCACCCAGCACACTCACTCTTTGCCCCACTCCCCTCAGGACGGAGGTTGAGGAGCATCAAATGTAGAACCACTAGACTGAGGAACAGCTTCTACCCTGAGGCTGTTAGACTCATGAATAAATAAATAATAAGAATAAACACTGCAAAATATCACATCATGCTGATGCTGATCTGTTTTCTTGTTGCTGTGTTCATCTGTGACCATCTGCTCATAAAGACTCATGTTCGTGCTGCTGTTTATAATGATGTTTTTTTCCACTACATTAGGGCTTAGTGTATTACTAGTTGATGTTTCTCTTAGTTAATTCTAGATGTTATTACTGTTTTTCTCTTGCATTTGTTGTTGGATGTAACTGGGACCCCGTGTACATAATCTCGTTTTCATCACATGTACCACATGCGGTGCAAATGACAATAAAGACTCTCTGACTCTGACTCTAAAGTTTTCAAAGCTGCATCTGGGTTAACTACAGGTAGTCCCCGACTTACGAGCGTCTGGACTTACGAGGATCCGACTTTACGAGATTATCATAATTAATAAAAATATGAAATTAAAAAAATATTTTTATTGTGTTTAAATGTTCTTAATTTCATGTGTACAGCACTTTGTTGCAGCTGTGGTCGTTTTAAATGGCTTTATAAATAAAGTATAATTGTTATTTTTATGTTTTATTTCAATTTTTAGTGTACTCTGTACTGTATTAGCGATCGCTCCCAAATTCCCCCCGCCTGACATATAACGAGCGGACCTAAGCGGGCGGTGACACCAAGCCGACATGCCGGCGAAAGGGGCCATCTGCGCCCGGGAGCTGGTTTTCGAGGACCGTGCGTCCGATCAGAGGTTGCCTCATACGGATAAATTAGCTGGAAACACTCGGTGAACTTTGTGGATGTGTCTGGCCTGGAGAAGTAGCCGCGATCGCGGAGCGATTGCTCCCACTGCCCCGCCGCCTGACATGCAACGAGCGGAGCTACCAAGCCGACATGCCGGGAGCTGCTGGCTTTGGAGGACCGTGCGTCCAATCAGAGGTTGCTTCATACGGATAAATGAGCTGGAAACACTCTGTGAACTTTGTGGATGTGTCTGGTCTGGAGCAACAGCCGCGATCCTCCGCGATCGCTCCCAAAAAGCGCCGCGCGACAACATTAGCTCATCGGCTAAGCTAAGGCTAGGCTAAATGCTAAGCGGACCCCACCAGAACCGACGGCCGGCAGCCGGGAGCTCGCCTCGATGTCCGCCTAGCAGCCTAAGATGTTGGATGGACATTCAGCTAACGTGGAGAAGCAGCTCCGACAGCCTTTTTTGGATGGATGGACTCGTTAGCACGGAGCTAATGAGTGCAGGCCTAATGGCGGTGGCTAACAACAGCTAACGCGGTCAGCTTGTTTTGGATGAACGAACACCGCGGAGAAACGGCTTTCGGTAAGTTTATTAAAGTAAACTCTTTTATGGCTTCAAATGTATGGACTTAACAAGCTAACAGTCCTTCCTCTAAACAGTTTGGACCGCGTTAGAGCAGCAGAATGTATGGAGCCCCGACGTGCTAACAGACGAGACAAGCTTGATCAGCTCAAAGTAAGAAATTATATTTTTATTTATCTGTTTTGTACTGTACCTGTAAAGTACTGTTTTTTTATTTTTTATTATAGGGTGTGTTAGGATAGCCGAAGCGCTTGGTAACTTCATTACCTACATGTACGTGTTCAGTGTCGGCTCCTGTGTTATCTAAAGGTCTGTACGGAGTTACGAGATTTTCGTCTTACGAGATACTCGGAGGAACGGAACTCGCTCGTAAGTCGGGGACTACCTGTACAGGAACAATATATTTTAGACAGATGAGACCAAAGTAAAGGTACAGGCCTGTAATAATGCCACATTTGCCAAAATGCTGTCAAGCATGGTGGTGGAAGGCTGATGATTTGTGCTTTGCAACCAACAGATCTGCACACCTTAAAATAGATCTGGTAACCATGAACTCATCTGTATACTAAAATATTCTACAGTCAAAATTACACCATCTGTCTGACAGCTGCGGCCTGGCTCACTAAAATGGTCCCAAACACAGGAACCTGATTAAAATCCTGGGACGAAACCTCACTGAAATGAAGCAATGTCGTAAAGAAGAGTGGGCCAACATTTCTCCACAACCATAAGAGAAGTTGACAAAGTGAAAGAAAACAACTGAGAGTTTTTGCTGCTCGGTCCCATTCATTGTGATCCTGGTGGTTTGTGGTTATTTTGGGAGGTTTTGTTGTTTGTTGTGTTTGTTATTAATTAAAGGTGCTATGTGTAACTTTCTGTTGTGCGCAGGACTTAGAAATATTTTCAGCAGGGAAAAGCATTCTGCTCCCTCCCCCTCAGAGCCATATATGACTCTGAGGGGGAGCCACAGTCCGTGCTCTGCTGAACTTGAGATCTGCTCCGCCTCCTGCTGCATGTCCGCTCGGAGCCGCTTCAATATTCTGTGTTTATATGTTAATAAAACGTTCTAAAAAAAAATAATAAAACCATGGAGCGCTAGTCCAGCACACCAGAAGACGAGGAAATCTTCAGAGCCTCGGGCAGCCACGTTGAACCCTACTTTAATTCGCTCGTGACAATTTCATTTCCTCATTCATTGTAGTCGGCAGAGGGAGCGGTACAGAGCGATGAATGAAGCGATTATTTGACTTTTGAAAAAAAAAAAAAAGTCCTGATCAGGGATTAAGAAGGGGAATTTAATACATTTGTGTCACATACAAAACAGTCCTGCATCGCTTTCCAATCCTTTGAATGAGAACGTGCGCGGCGCTGGGGCTAGGGCTGGGACAGGCGGGGGCGTGGGCGGGGGAAGCTCGTGCATGAAAATAACTCTGTTTTTATTGGCTGCTTAACAGCGGGTCACTCTGTGTTTTTAGTGTTTTTATAAATGCTGATAGAGAAGCAAGAGGACTATAGTTTTTTTTCAGAGATTACTTTGTCTAACATCAGTCTGTCAGTAGATAGTGACAGAGTGAAGAAATATGTTAAAAATATATTGTTAGAAAAGTTACAGACTGCATTACAAACTTACATAGTGCAGCTTTAAACTCCTTTTTGTTTTCCTGTTTTTTATTGTTTCCTCCCTGCATTATGTCCCATCGTTTCCCTCTCATCCCCTGGTTGTTCTGCACCTACAGTTTAAACACTATTTCTTGTTTTTCCACTCACAATGTTCACATGTTGTCTTTTTTCATTCATTCAACCTTTATTTAGGCAGGTTAATCCCATTGAGCCTCGATGACTCATTTACAAGAGAGACCTGGTTTCAACAAAGAATGATGACAACAACAACAACAGTAGACTTTCCTTTGACAATCTTTGTTTATTAAATGACCTGATGAATCTGTTGCATCATTTCTTACACTTACTCATTTGAATAATTTTGGAACCTGGGGAGAAACATAATTTACATGATCGCCTAATGTGGAAAATCTTAGAACTGAAAGATGGAACATTTTTTTAAATACTGTAAATATTTCTTTTTTTATAATTATAAACTATTTAACCATATTCCGATCAGCTGTTATGATCCTAACAGCCTGATCTGCTGTATAGATTTGTCTGTGCCACTTTACAATAAGGCTCCCATCATAGATGCTAATAAATAGTTTATAAATATGTTATTAGTTCCACTATAAACACTTTTTAAATCATTAATAATTATTAATTGTGCTTATTATGCATTATATAAGTGTGACAGAGAGACTGACCAGTTTCTTGCCGAGTCTGTTCACCTATGTATTTCATCTAGTTATTATATTAAACATTTCAGACTAAGTTACTACCTTGTAAGCACAATAAACCTTTATAAACCTAATTCTTTAATGTATAATATTGTACTTTATCACTTCATTATAAGTCAGAGTCAGAGAGATTTATTTGCCATTTGCATCTCATGTGGTACATGTGATGGAACGAGATTATGTACACAGGGTCCCAGTTACATCCAACAATAAAATGTAAAAGAAAAACAGTAATAACATCTAAGATATGAACTAAGAAAAACATCAACTAAAAATACACTAAGCACTAGTAGCATAAAAACATTACGTCAAACAGCAGCACGAACATGAGTCTGAGCAGATGAGCACAAATGAACACAGCAACATGAAACAGATCAGCAGCAACATGATGTGATATTTCACAGTGATTATTCTGGTTAAATATTCATGAGTCTAACAGCCTCAGGGTAGAAGCTGTTCCTCAGTCTAGTGGTTCTACATTTAATGCTCCTCAGCCTCCTTCCTGAGGGGAGCGGGTCAAAAAGTGTGTGTGCTGGGTGAGTGGGGTCCTTCATGATGCAGGTGGCTCTTTTCCTGCATCTGGAGGTGTAAATGTCTGTGATGGTGGGGAGACTGACTCCAACAGACTTCTGTGCAGCCTTCACCACTCTCTGTAGAGCTTTTCTTTCTGCAGCTGTGCAGCCTCCATGCCACACGTTGATGCTGGAGCACAGGACTGCTCTCCACTGCACACCTGTAGAAGGAGGTGAGGACTGGGCTGCTCAGACCAGCTCGTCTCAGCCGTCTGAGGAAGTAGAGTCTCTGATTAACTTTCTTGATCAGAGTCAGAGAGAATTTATTGTCATTTGCACCGCATGTAGTACGTGTGTTGAAAACGAGATTATGTACACATCACTGCACTAAAAGGCCTAATATCCGGGGAGATACAACAGTATGCAAGTCTATGTATCTGCCACATATCCAGTATGTTTCCGGTGATATACGGGGAGTTCTCATCTGTAACAGATCCTAGTACAGGATATCCCATGTATACCCATCTGTGATAGATCCTAGCACTGGATATTTTCTGGATACTAATACATGATCAATCCAAGTATAGGATATTTTCTGGATACACATCTGCTATAGATCCTAGTATAGAATATTTTATGTATACCCATACTTGAGATATCCTAGTATTGGATATTTTCTGGATACCTATATGAGAAAGATCATACTATTGGATATTTTCTGGATACCTATATGAGAAAGATCCTACTATTGGATATTTTCCATATACGTATCTGTGATAGATCCTAGTATTGGATATTTTTGGATACCCAAACATAATAAATCCTAGCATTGGATATTTTCCAGATACAAATCTGTGATAGATCCTAGTATTGGATATTTTGTGGATACTCATACATAATAAATCCTAGTATTGGATATTTTCTGGATACACATCTGTGATAGATCCTAGTATTTGATATTTTCTGGATACCCATACATAATAAATCCTAGTATTGTATATTTTCCGGATACACATCTGGCAGATCCTCATATTGCATATTTTCTGGATATCCATACATAATAAATCCTAGCATTGGATATTTTCCGGATACACATCTGTGATAGATCCTAATGTTGGATATTTTTTGGATACCCATCTGACAGATCCTCATATAGGATATTTTCTGGATACCCATACATAATAAATCCTAGCACTGGATATTTTCCGGATACACATCTGTGATAGATCCTAATGTTGGATATTTTCTGGATACCCATCTGACAGATCCTCATATAGGATATTTTCTGGATACCCATACATAATAAATCCTAGCATATGGATATTTTCCGGATATACATCTGACAGATCCTAGTATTGGATATTGTCTAGATACCCATACTTAAAAAATCCTAGCATTTGGATACTTTCCGGATACACATCTGTGATAGATCCTAATATTGGATATTTTCTGGATACCTATACATAGTAAATCCTAGTATTTGACATTTTCCAGATACACATCTGACAGATCCTCATATTAGATATTTTCTGGATACCCATACATAATAAATCCTAGCATTTGGATATTTCCGGATACACATCTGACAGATCCTAGTATTGGATATTGTCTGGATACCCATACATAAAAAATCCTAGCATTTGGATACTTTCCGGATACACATCTGTGATAGATCCTAATGTTCGATATTTTCTGGATACCCATCTGACAGATCCTCATATAGGATATTTTCTGGATACCCATACATAATAAATCCTAGCATATGGATATTTTCCGGATATACATCTGACAGATCCTAGTATTGGATATTGTCTAGATACCCATACTTAAAAAATCCTAGCATTTGGATACTTTCCGGATACACATCTGTGATAGATCCTAATATTGGATATTTTCTGGATACCTATACATAGTAAATCCTAGTATTTGACATTTTCCAGATACACATCTGACAGATCCTCATATTAGATATTTTCTGGATACCCATACATAATAAATCCTAGCATTTGGATATTTCCGGATACACATCTGACAGATCCTAGTATTGGATATTGTCTGGATACCCATACATAAAAAATCCTAGCATTTGGATACTTTCCGGATACACATCTGTGATAGATCCTAATGTTCGATATTTTCTGGATACCCATACATAGTAAATCCTAGTATTTGACATTTTCCGGATACACATCTGACAGATCCTCATATAGGATATTTTTTGGATACCTATACATAAAAAATCCTAGCATTTGGATAATTTCCAGATACACATCTGTGATAGATCCTAATATTGGATATTTTCTGGATATCCATACATATTAAATCCAAGTATTGGATATTTTCCAGATACACATCTGACAGATCCTAGTATTGGATATTGTCTGGATACCCATACATGAAAAATCCTAGTATAGGATATTTTCCGTATATATATATATATATATATATATATATATATACTGTTACTCCCAAACTCCCTCCTAAACAATTTAAATTTACATACTGTATACAATATTTTAAATAAACAATCCATACAGCATGTGTTGTTTATGTAAAATATTGTATATATAGTAGTATTAAAATTTAAATTGTTTATTTAAGAAGGGAGTTTGGGAGTAACAGGTGATGAGTGTGATTGCAACTTGGCACGTGTCATGACAAAAGTTGACTGAACTTGAACTATCCTACTTTGCTGTTTTTCACTTATCGCTAGTGGACGTGTTCCCACCAGCAATATGCATGGTCCAACGCACCTCATGGTCCCAAACACCTGTGATAAACGAGGGACTATATAAAACTAACAAACCGGTGTGTGTGTTTGTCTTTTTTTTAAAGTAAAAACTAATTTAAATTATTTTCAGAAATGCTGTCTTGAATAATTTTGTAGATGTTGAACAACACTATGCAAAACATTAAAATTTCTTTGTTTAAAAGAGCATTTCTTGTACAGTAGTTTGTTTTGGGCATGTTTTATGTTTGAGTTTTTTGTTAAATAAGTTCTATTCTATTCACATAATAAATGTTTACTCAGCAGAGGTAAAAAGTAATACTGACAATAATTCACATTAGCCTTTAAAGAACCTTGACCAAAAGACATTTTTCATCTTATTTTGTTCACTTCTGCTTAGTTGAGAAAGTCCCAATTGTTCCTTTAGGACTAAGGCATTACCATCTGGTTCCCACTGAAAACCCATTCGGGGCCCGTTAAACCCATACAAAAAGGCCTAATATCTGGGGAGATACAACAGTATGCAAGTTTACGTATCTGCCACATATCCAATATGTTTCTGGTGCTATACGGGGAGATCTCATCTTTAACAGATCTTAGTACAGGATATCCCACGCATACCCATCTGTGATAGATCCTAGTATTGGATATCTTCTGGATACCCATCCATAATAAATCCTAGTATTGGATATTTTCCAGATACCCATACATGAAAAATCCTAGAGTAGGATATTGTCTGGATATGTATATTTAACTGTACACTTGCATATTGTGTGTGTGTGTGTGTGTGTGTGTGTATGTGCGTGTGTGTGTGTGTGTGCAAGGGGTTATGGAGAACAAGATCTGTGAGTTTGGTGGTCCTATCACTGCGTTTAGTTGGAAATCCTAACCCCAATTTGTTAAAATACAAATACCCATAATTCATAGGGAGAACGTAGGACGGACAGGAATCTCATAAATTGCGGTCAGGGAGTTATGGAGAACAAGATCTGTGAGTTTGGTGGTCCTATCACTGCGTTTAGGTGGAAATCCTAACCCCAATTTGTCCAAATACAAATACCCATAATTCATAGGGAGAACGTAGGACGGACAGGAATCTCATAAATTGCGGTCAGGGAGTTATGGAGAACAAGATCTGTGAGTTTGGTGGTCCTATCACTGCGTTTAGTTGGAAATCCTAACCCTTGGTCAAAATACCATAATCCAAAAAAAAAGTGTTGGGAAAGTGTTGAAAGTTCCGATCAGCTCTGCAAGGTGCTGGCCAATATCTTTAACACCTCATGCCCTGTAGACAGATCCCGTCTGCCTGAAGACCACACCACCATCATCCCAGTCCAAAAAAGCTCTACAGTGACTGCTCTGAATGACTGTTGGCCAGTGGCCCTCACCCGATAGTCGCTAAATGCTTCGAAAAACTGTTCATGACCCACATCAAAACAACCATCATCAACAAGGACCCTCGAGTATGCATACTGTGAGAACCAATCAACAGAGGATACCATCTCCTCTGTGGTCCACACTGCTCTCACCCACCTGGAACAGAAGGACTCATACACCCATATGACCAAAAAAACATGCTTGTTAGGCTGATTGGTGACTCTAAATTGACCCTAGGTGTGAGTGTGAGAGTGGATGGTTGTTTGGTGTGAGTGAGACAGGTCCCTCTTGTAAATGAGTCCCCGTGACTCAACGAGGCTAGCCTGTATAAATAAAGGTTGAATGAATGAATGAATGAATATGCTCTTTGTGGACTTCACATCTGCCTTCAAAATCATGATCCCCCAAACCCTGATGGACAAATTACTAACACTAGGACTAAGCCCCTCCATTTGCAACTGGTTCCTTGACTTCTTAACTAACAGACTTCAGTCAGTGATGATCCACAACTTCTCCTCTTCCACCATAACCCTCAGCACTGGCTCTCCTCAAGGATGTGTGTTGAGCCCTCTCCTGTTCACTCTGCTCACATATGATTGTGCAGATACCCATCCAGGTTGTCATAAAGTTTGCAGCTGATACAGCTGTGGTGGGATGCATCACAAACTATGATGAGTCCAGCTACAAGCAGGAGGTGGAACACCTGGAGAGCTGGTGCAAAGCCTGATCAAGAAAGTTCACCAGAGACTCTATTTCCTCAGGCGGCTGAGACGAGCTGGTCTGAGCAGCTCAGTCCTCACCTCCTTCTACAGGTGTGCAGTGGAGAGCATCCTGTGCTCCAGCATCAATGTGTGGCATAGAGGCTGCACAGCTGCAGAAAGAAAAGCTCTGCAGAGAGTGGTGAAGGCTGCACAGAAGATGTTGGAGTCAGTCTCCCCACCATCACAGACATT
>JBBPBX010053304.1:0-23890 GCA_038048925.1 Garcialebias charrua | reverse complement strand
GTACAAAAAGAATCTGTACATGCTATGCATATGAAAAATATAATGCATCTACTTCAAAACTGCGTTGAGGCAAACAAAGCTAGGAACCACATTTGACCATCCATTGTGCAGCAGGAAACATGGTCCTAGAAACCGTTGGATTAAGGTTTACAAATCACTCCTTACATTTTTCCTTTATCCTCTTTAACATAAATTAAAGGATTAACAGAACAGCATAACACATAAAATGGAAAAGTCCACCTTTGGTACCTTTAAAAAAACAAAAGCTTTAAAATTACATTGGAGGGAGCTTATCAACTGGTGGCAAAACAAAATGTACCAGTACACAAACAAATCTAAAAGTACACAGCTCACATAGCTTTGGTCTGTACTTAACATTAATTTTTTTTTTTTTTATTAACATGCCTTCATTTTTCTTTTGGATTTATAGCTGAACTAGCAACACTGGCAGTAACATGAGAAATATGAAAGCTACATAAAATTACAGTCCCACCACAAATATGTTTAAAAAGTGTGCTGGTCATAATATTTTAAATAAGTTGATTTATTTCAGTAATTCCATTCAAAAAGTGAAACTTTCATTAAACTGATTTCAAGTTTATTTATTTTAATGCTGATAATTAAAACCAACAACTAATGATAACCCTAAATTTAGTACCTCAGAAAATTAGACTATTACTTGAGATTAATTTAAAAAAATTGTATAAATGTTGGCCAACTGAGAACTATGAACATGAAATGTACAATATGTACATCTTTGAATACTTAGTTGGGGGTCCTTTTGCAAGGACCATGGTACTTCATACTTTTCAGTTGGTCAACATCTATAAAAATCCTTTTTTAATTTTTTATCTCAAGTAATGTAATTTTCTGTTACCGGTAATGAATTTGGGCTTTTCATTAGTTGTCAGTTATAATCATCAACAATAAGATTTTTTTTTTAAATATATCAGTCTGTGTGAATGAATATAATATACAAGTTTTACTTTTTGAATGGAATTACTGAAATAAATAAACTTTTTCATATTCTAATTTTATGACCAGCACCTGTATTTGCATCTCTCCCCCCAAAAAATGTGTTCCTCAGTTCTGTGTGAGCCCGTGTCCTCCACTTCTTTGTGGTGCATTAAATGTCCAGTGTGAAAGCCTCACCTCCACTTCTTTGTGGTGCATTAAATGTCCAGTGTCCACTTCTTTGTGGTGCATTAAATGTCCAGTGTGAAAGCCTCACCTCCACTTCTTTGTGGTGCATTAAATGTCCAGTGTCCACTTCTTTGTGGTGCATTAAATGTCCAGTGTGAAAGCCTCACCTCCACTTCTTTGTGGTACATTAAATGTCCAGTGTCCACTTCTTTGTGGTGCATTAAATGTCCAGTGTGAAAGCCCCACCTCCACTTCTTTGTGACACATTTTAATTGTCCAGTGTGAGCGCATGTCCTCTACCCTTTTTGCATGTTTTAAATGCTCTGCAGCATGAGTCCTTATAAAATCCTCTCTTGCTGCAGAATCCCCATTCATGATTCCATCTGCATTTGCAAAAAACAAACAAAAACAACAAAAAAAGAGTAATTAGTCATGTGCAAAGGCAATCTGGAAAATGCACAGTGCCGCTGGGGTCTCCCCTATAACTGGATAAATAAATAAATAAATAAAAAACATCCACCCCAGCAAATGTTGATAGGTGGCTTGTTCACCGTCAGTATCCAAGGAAGAACAATCTGTTGAGTGATCTGGTTCAAGTTCAGAGTTATGTGAAATGTGAACATCCAATTCAGAGGGAAAATCATAAGAATGATTGGCATGATGGTCTGAATGAATACTGCCATGATCATCATCTGAAAAGGACCCATTTACAGGAATATCTACAGTTTCTGGTTCATTGGTGCCATCATCATGAAGAGAGTCAGAACTTTCAAGTGATTCACTGTGTTCACTATGCATGGCAATGACTTCATGCTGAAATGCAGAATTTTTATCAAAATCTTGAGAATCCCATCCATCCATCCATCCATTTTCTTCCGCTTATCCGGGGTCGGGTCGCGGGGGTAGCAGCCTAAGTAGGGAGGCCCAGACTTCCCTCTCCCCAGCCACTTGGAGCAGCTCCTCTGGGGGAATCCCAAGGCGTTCCCAGGCCAGCCGAGAAACATAGTCCCTCCAGCGTATCCTGGGTCTTCCTCTGGGTCTCCTCCCGGTGGGACATGCCCGGAACACCTCACCAGGGAGGCGTCCAGGAGGCATCCTAACCAGATGCCCGAGCCACCTCAACTGGCTCCTCTCGATGTGGAGAAGCAGCGGCTCTACTCCGAGTCCCTCCCGGATGACTGAGCTTCTCACCCTATCTCTAAGGGAGAGTCCAGCCACCCTGCGGAGAAAACTCATTTCAGCCGCTTGTATCCGAGATCTTGTTCTTTCGGTCATAACCCAAAGCTCATGACCATAGATGAGGGTGGGAACGTAGATCGATCGGTAAATTGAGAGCTTTGCCTTTTGACTCAGCTCTCTCTTCACCACGACAGACCGGTACAGCGCCCGCTTCACTGCGGACGCTGCACCTATCCGCCTATCGATCTCACGCTCCAGTTTTCCCTCATTCGTGAACAAGATCCCGAGATACTTAAACTCCTCCACTTGGGGCAGGACCTCCTCCCCGACCCGGAGAGGGCACGCTACCCTTTTCCGGCTCAAGACCATGGCCTCGGATTTGGAGGAACTGATCCTCATCCCGGCCGCATCGCATTCAGCTGCAAACCGCTCCAGTGAAAGCTGTAGATCACGAGCTGATGAAGCCAATAGGACCACATCATCTGCAAAAAACAGAGAAGCGATTCTAAGGCCACCAAAACGGATCTTGAGAATCATCTTGGTTATCATTATCATTTCAATTTAAGTGTTTAGATTAAACACTTAAATTTCCGCTTGGCAGCAAGATGATTTTGTCTCCAAAGAGTAGATTTAGGAACAGAATAAATGTATTTTGCCATTGTCAATGAGAGTTTAACACTAACCCCTTAGAAGCCTCAGTTTAAGTTCCTCCACATATTGGACAAACAGGTTTAACAATGTCAATAAAAACAGCTTGTTCACATGCAAATGAGGAACATCAGCCTGACGGTCATTAGGGGCCTTGATGACTCACAGGGTGCTCATGCAATAACAGCATTGGGGGATGGGGGGAGGAACAACAGTTCAAGTCTCAAGTCTGTAGTGAAAAAGGTTAAAAAAGTAATAATAATCTTTCCACTTGAACGTCTTCAAGTTTCTTCACCTTATCCAGCTGAGTGAACTCTTTCGATCTGTATGGTTCAAACTGTTCAGAAGCTTTGTGTTTGCTTTAAACGCTCACCGGTCTCAGAGTTTATGTAGTTCTTGTCAGTTGATCTGTTGAGAGTCGCTGCGTAAGTGACCTCCACAACCTGGACGTGTTTGTTTCTCTCTTCCTGTTCGGCTACGTCCACACTGGAAGAGGGATTCAGGCCCCGTCATAGGACTCCTAAACCCAAACCCTATGAAACAGAGAGACGGGAATGACGGGGTGAGCTGCGTTCTGTTTTAAAGTTCCGGCAGAACCACAGTCTGACGGTTACAGAACATCTAGAACTGATGCTGAGGAAACAGCTGTTCACTGGAGAAAGTTTTAGCTTTAGAAGCAAAACTCAAATATTTTTGAGGCTAGCTAACTCTGAAATTAAGTAAAACATCTGAAGTTGCAGTTCAAAAGCCTTAAACCTGTCTTGGTGTAACTTGGAAGCAGCTTATAAATTATAATTAATTCAGAATAATTTAATGAGCAAACACAAACCTTCATTATTCAACTGGGGTTAGGAGCATAAGGCCTCAAGCCCTTACCTTTCTTGTTGGTATCTGCTGACCAGGGGATTTGGTTCAAGCATCAAGATCCAGCTGCAGGGCGGTGCTCCTCTGTGTTGAACCAAACAAACTAAAATGGTGGCAATGATGGGAAACCTTCACCACAAGGCATCCTGGGAGAAATCAAAGGGCCAATGAAAGGGCCTCCAACCAACAGTGGGGGTTGTGATTGCCCACCCTCAACTGTCACAGTGTTCAATCAAACCACCAGAACAGGTTTTGCTTCAACAAGGTTTTGCTTCTGGGGGGATAAACAGGAGTTAATGGAAGCCATTTTCTGGCACCAGAGTTTATCTGAGAGAAGTACTGTGGGAGAAAAGAGGGCCCTAAACCCTCTATTAAACATCTAACTAACAGAAGTGTACAATTTTTTATAACAACGCAGAAATAGAGATTTGGTGATAAATAATAACAACCATTAAGTTTGTACTATGCTCTTTAAATTAAATCACACCAAACATGTTTTTTCACATTGAATGTCCAGAGTGAACGTTCAGACAACATTCAGACAACATTAGAAGTGCACTTCAAAACAAAAATAGAGATTTGGTGATAATAATTAATGACCATTAAAGTTTTAAAGATTAAAAAACTAATTAAATAAAATTATGCTACTTGTTTTTTTTCTCACAGTAAACAAACATTCAGAAAACGTCAGAAGTGTGCACTTTCATATCAAGACAAAAATAAAGATTTGGTGACAATAACCATAGGTTTTAAATATATATAAAAAACTGATTAAATGATCACAGCAAACATTTGTTTTTCACAGTAATTGATAGTTTACAGTGCAGGGCAAACTTTTTATAACAAGACAAAAATAGAGATCTGGTGACAACAATGTAATTATGGTTATAGATAAAGAACCCATATGAGTGGGGGTCTCGTACGTGGGCCCATTGCTCTATTGAAGATATAAAGACTGATTAAAGAAGTCACAGCAAACATGATTGTCATGTCAAGTGAATGTTCATAGTGAACGTTCAGACAATGTTCAGACAATGTCAGAAGTGCACACCTTTTGTAACAAAACAAAAATAGAGATTTGGTCATAAATTATAACAACCATTAAAGTGTCAAAGATGTAGGAAATAAGTGAATGAAAATACACCAAATTTTTTTTTCTTACAGTGAGTGAACGTTCAGAGTTAACGTTCAGGAAACATTCAGACAACGTTCAGATAATGTTCAGACAATGTTCAGGCAATGTTCAGGCAATGTTCAGACAATGTCAGAAGTGCACACCTTTTGTAACAAAACAAAAATAGAGATTTGGTCATAAATTATAACAACCATTAAAGTGTCAAAGATGTAGGAAATAAGTGAATGAAAATACACCAATTTTTTTTTCTTACAGTGAGTGAACGTTCAGAGTTAACGTTCAGGAAACATTCAGACAACGTTCAGATAATGTTCAGACAATGTTCAGACAATGTTCAGGCAATGTTCAGGCAATGTTCAGACAATGTTCAGATAATGTTCAGACAATGTTCAGACAATGTTCAGACAATGTTCAGGCAATGTTCAGACAATGTTCAGGCAATGTTCAGGCAATGTTCAGGCAATGTTCAGGCAATGTTCAGACAATGTTCAGACAATGTTCAGACAATGTTCAGACAATGTCAGAAGTGCACACCTTTTGTAACAAAACAAAAATAGAGATTTGGTCATAAATTATAACAACCATTAAAGTGTCAAAGATGTAAGAAATAAGTGAATGAAAATACACCTTTTTTTTCTTACAGTGAGTGAATGTTCAGAGTTAACGTTCAGGAAACGTTCAGACAACGTTCAGATAATGTTCAGACAATGTTCAGACAATGTTCAGGCAATGTTCAGGCAATGTTCAGACAATGTTCAGATAATGTTCAGACAATGTTCAGACAATGTTCAGGCAATGTTCAGGCAATGTTCAGACAACGTTCAGATAATGTTCAGACAATGTTCAGACAATGTTCAGGCAATGTTCAGGCAATGTTCAGGCAATGTTCAGACAATGTTCAGACAATGTTCAGACAATGTCAGAAGTGCACACCTTTTGTAACAAAACAAAAATAGAGATTTGGTCATAAATTATAACAACCATTAAAGTGTCAAAGATGTAAGAACTAATTGAATGAAATTACACCAAAAAAAAATTTTCTAACAGTGAGTGAACGTTCAGCGTTAACGTTCAGGCAACGTTCAGACAAGGTTGGGTCCTGAACATTCGACATTCGACCTTTAGACGACGTTCACTGAACGTCATCTGAACATTTGCTTGCTAGCTGGGTCCTCCTACAGTTTTTGTGCTATTTCAACAATTCATATATCAAAATGTTCAGCTCATTCAGGACATGATGGCTATGACTTTTGGTATTGGTGCAACTTTAGCTTTTTGAAATATTCAGCCTTTTCGGCCATTTTTTTCCCATTGAAAATGAATGGAGCTCAAATGAACTCAATGAGCTCATTTTACATCCTTGATATCTTTGGAACTCATTACAATATTTCACTACTCCTTTCACATTTTGGACCAACTCAACTTCCTTCAGCTACCTTGTACATTTTTTAAAAATATTTCGGCTACTTTCAGCTAATTTCAACTGTTTCTACAACGACTTTGCGATCTTTTCAGCTTAATGCAGCTTACTTCAACATTGTTGTACTTATACTGACTTATGATCATTATGCTCCTTTCAGCAAATTTTTGAAAGATTAAGATATTTTTGCTATTTTAGCTACTATTTAGCTGTTTATGCAAATTTCAGCTTTTTCAGCTATTTCAACAATTTTTTTTAATCAATCCAACTTTTTTCAGCCTAATTCAGCAAAACCATGTTCTACCAACTTCCTTCTGGTAATTTAAGATATTTTCTGCTTGTTTTAGCTGTTGTTCAGCTGTTTTTGACCAATTTCAGCTGATGGCTGCCAATGTTACTTTCAAATGGCTTTAACTCAGCCATCTTTATTCATAGAGAGCTGAAATTTGGTGAGGTTGTAGCTATGGACCATCTCTAACATACATTAGGTGAAGCAGCCATTTTGATTGAACATGCAAATTAGGTGAGGCCGCCATTTTGGTTCAATATACAAGGCAGTTACTTGCCTTGCAAAGTAAGTCAATGCATGTATTGTTGCCATTTTGGTTCTACAATTAAAGTAGACAAGGTAGCCATTTTGATTTAATAAGCACATTAGGTAAAGCGGCCATTTTGATTGAACATGCAAGTTGGGTGAAGCGGCCATTTTGGCATTCACACATGCATTTTCTCAGGAAATGCAATCTAGTTGTGTGAATGCCAACAAGGCATTCACACTATAGAGATTGTGTTTATATTTATAGATGTTACTATCTTCATTCCGTACGTTTTTTGGCATGTAACTACTCGCACAGTTTTGGTGCCATTTCAACAATTCATATATCAAAATGTCCAGCTCGTTCAGGACAATCCGGCTATGACTTTTGGTAATGCTGCAACTTTAGCTTTTTGAATTATTTAGCCTTTTCGGCCATTTTTTTCCCATTGAAAATGAATGGAGCTAAAATGAAATGGCATGTTGGGGGCTTTATCATATCCTAAATCTCACCAAATTTGGCAGACTCATCACTCAGACATGGGGGAGTAAAAAATGATCAAAACCTCACGTTTTCATATATGCTGAAGGGGCGTGGCCTGGCCTCAAAATTAGGCATCTCGCCATGAAAAACGAAACACTAATAGCACCTACACGAAAACCGTCTAATACATCAAACCTTCAGTGATTGACCCACAACCGGTCCCTTACAATACTGAATGGTCAAATCATGACATTAATTAAGCCACGCCCCCTCACAACAGGAAGTGTACAGTTATACATTGAACGTCCCGATCGGACACCTGTTACCTAATCAGCGGGACGGTCTGTCCAGTGACCAAAGACATGTTGCTCTAACAAGCTTTCCAACACTGACCGTTTTGGGTGGAGCATGTGGGCGTGGCGATGTGGCGAATCAGCCGTCACGCCGTCACAAACGAAACACTAATAGCACCTACACGAAAACAGTCTAATACATCAAACCTTCAGTGATTGACCCACATCCGGTCCCCTGCAATACTGAATGGTCAAATCATGACAATAATTAAGCCACGCCCCCTCACAACAGGAAGTGTACAGTTGTACATTGAACATCCCGATCGGACACCTGTTACCTAATCAGCGTGACGGTCTGTCCAGTGACCGAAGACATGTTGCTGTAACAAGCTTTCCACGACTGGTTGTTTTGGGTGGAGCATGTGGGCGTGGCGATGTGGCGAATCAGACGTAACGCCGTCACAATACGTTTGGCCTTTTGGGAGCTTTATCATATCCCAAAACTCACCAAATTTGGCAGACTCGTCAGGACTGGTGAACGATTACATATTTTGGGGGCGTGGCCAAAATTGCAACAGAAAGGGCTCAAGAGCGCCACCTAGAATATTTCAAACTACCCTCCGCATTGGCCTTAGTTTCACGTAGGATCATGAAATTTGGTACACCTCCCCGATTCACCAAGGCGCACAGAAAACCCTCTGGCACCAACGTTGTGCGATGAAAGGAAAGGCGACCTTTTCGGCCATTTTTATCCCATTGAAAATGAATGGAGCTAAAATGAAATAGCATTTTGGGGGCTTTTTCATATCCCAAAACTCACCAAAATTGGCAGACTCATCAGGACTGGTGAACGATTACATATTTTGGGGGCGTGGCCAAAATTGCAACAGAAACGGCTCAAGAGCGCCACCTAGAAAATTTCAAACTACCCTTCGCATTGGCCTTAGTTTCACGTAGGATCATGAAATTTGGTACGCTTGTCCAATTCACAAAGACGCACAGAAAACCCTCTGGCATCAACGGTGTACGATAAATGGGAAGGCGGCCATTTTGGAATGTGGACCAAATCGGGTGCACGCATTGGGTGCCGAACGGGTACGGGAAAGGCACGAGAGTGTTTCGGGGTGGACCAGCTAGACTTCCCGCGGTCGTCGCGAGAAGGGCGGAGCGGCGCTAAGGCATTCACACGTGCATTTTCGTAGGAAATGCGGTTTTTCTAGTTGTGTGAATGCCAACAAGGCATTCACACTATAGAGATTGTGTTTATATTTATAGTTACTATCTTCATTCCGTACGTTTTTTGGCATGTAACTACTCGTACAGTTTTGGTGCGATTTCAACAATTCATATATCAAAATGTTCAGCTCATTTAGGACAATCCGGCTATGACTTTTGGTAATGCTGCAACTTTAGCTTTTTGAGATATTCAGCCTTTTCGGCCATCTTTTTCCCATTGAAAATGAATGGAGCTAAAATGAAATGGCCGTTTGGAGGCTTTATCATATCCTAAATCTTACCAAATTTGGCAGACTCATCACTCAGACATGGGGGAGTAAAAAAATATCAAAACCTCACGTTTTCATATATTATGAAGGGGCGTGGCCTGGCCTCAAAGTTAGGCATCTCGCCATGAAAAACGAAACACTTATAGCACCTACACGAAAACCGTCTAATACATCAAACCTTCAGTGATTGACCCACATCCCGTCCCCTGCAATACTGAATGGTCAAATCATGACATTATTTAAGCCCCGCCCCCTCACAACAGGAAGTGTACAGTTGTACATTGAACGTCCCGATCGGACACCTGTTACCTAATCAGCGTGACGGTCTGTCCAGTGACCGAAGACATGTTGCTGTAACAAGCTTTCCAACACTGACCGTTTTGGGTGGAGCATGTGGGCGTGGCAATGTGGCGAATCAGACGTAACGCCATCGCAAACGAAACACTAATAGCACCAACACGAAAACCGTCTAATACATCAAACCTTCAGTGATTGACCCACATCCGGTCCCCTGCAATACTGAATGGTCAAATCATGACATTAATTAAGCCACGCCCCCTCACAACAGGAAGTGTACAGTTGTACATTGAACGTCCCGATCGGACACCTGTTACCTAATCAGCGTGATGGTCTGTCCAGTGACCAAAGACATGTTGCTGTAACAAGCTTTCCACGACTGGTTGTTTTGGGTGGAGCATGTGGGCGTGGCGATGTGGCGAATCAGACGTAACGCCGTCACAATACGTTTGGCCTTTTGGGGCTTTATCATATCCCAAAACTCACCAAATTTGGCAGACTCGTCAGGACTGGTGAAAAATTACATATTTTGGGGGCGTGGCCAAAATTTCAAAAGAAACGGCTCAAGAGCGCCACCTAGAAAATTTCAAACTACCCTCCGCATTGGCCTTAGTTTCACGTAGGATCATGAAATTTGGTACGCTTGTCCAATTCACCAAGACGCACAGAAAAACATCTGGCGTCAACGTTGTACGATAAATGGGAAGGCGGCCATTTTGGAATGTGGACCAAATTGAGTGCACGCATTGGGTGCCGAACGGGTACGGGAAAGGCACGAGAGTGTTTCGGGATGGACCAGCTCGACTTCCCGCGGTCGCCACGAGAAGGGCGGAGCGGCGCTAAGGCATTCACACGTGGCTTTTTCATATCCCAAAACTCACCAAAATTGGCAGACTCATCAGGACTGGTGAACGATTACATATTTTGGGGGCGTGGCCAAAATTGCAACAGAAACGGCTCAAGAGCGCCACCTAGAAAATTTCAAACTACCCTTCGCATTGGCCTTAGTTTCACGTAGGATCATGAAATTTGGTACGCTTGTCCAATTCACAAAGACGCACAGAAAACCCTGTACGTTTTTTGGCATGTAACTACTCGCACAGTTTTGGTGCCATTTCAACAATTCATATATCAAAATGTCCAGCTCGCTCAGGACAATCCGGCTATGACTTTTGGTAATGCTGCAACTTTAGCTTTTTGAATTATTTAGCCTTTTCGGCCATTTTTTTCCCATTGAAAATGAATGGAGCTAAAATGAAATGGTCTTTTGGGGGCTTTATCATACCCTAAAACTCACCAAATTTGGCAGACTCATCACTCAGACATGCAGGAGTAACAAATGATCAAAACCTCGCATTTTCATATATGCTGAAGGGGCGTGGCCTGGCCTCAAAGTTAGGTATCTCGCCATGAAAAACGAAACACTAATAGCACCTACACGAAAACCGTCTAATACATCAAACCTTCAGTGATTGACCCACAACCACTCCCCTGCAATACTGAATGGTCAAATCATGACATTAATTAAGCCACGCCCCCTCACAACAGGAAGTGTACAGTTATACATTGAACGTCCCGATCGGACACCTGTTACCTAATCAGCGGGACGGTCTGTCCAGTGACCGAAGACATGTTGCTGTAACAAGCTTTCCAACACTGACCGTTTTGGGTGGAGCATGTGGGCGTGGCGATGTGGCGAATCAGCCGTCACGCCGTCACAAACGAAACACTAATAGCACCTACACGAAAACAGTCTAATACATCAAACCTTCAGTGATTGACCCACATCCGGTCCCCTGCAATACTGAATGGTCAAATCATGACAATAATTAAGCCACGCCCCCTCACAACAGGAAGTGTACAGTTGTACATTGAACATCCCGATCGGACACCTGTTACCTAATCAGCGTGACGGTCTGTCCAGTGACCGAAGACATGTTGCTGTAACAAGCTTTCCAACACTGACCGTTTTGGGTGGAGCATGTGGGCGTGGCAATGTGGCGAATCAGACGTAACGCCGTCACAAACGAAACACTAATAGCACCTACACGAAAACTGTATAATACATCAAACCTTCAGTGATTGACCCACATCCGGTCCCCTGCAATACTGAATGGTCAAATCATGACATTAATTAAGCCACGCCCCCTCACAACAGGAAGTGTACAGTTGTACATTGAACGTCCCGATCGGACACCTGTTACCTAATCAGCGTGACGGTGTGTCCAGTGACCGAAGACATGTTGGTCTAACAAGCTTTCCAACACTGACCGTTTTGGGTGGAGCATGTGGGCGTGGCGATGTGGCGAATCAGACGTAACGCCGTCACAATACGTTTGGCCTTTTGGGAGCTTTATCATATCCCAAAACTCACCAAATTTGGCAGACTCGTCAGGACTGGTGAAAAATTACATATTTTGGGGGCGTGGCCAAAATTGCAAAAGAAACGGCTCAAGAGCGCCACCTAGAATATTTCAAACTACCCTCCGCATTGGCCTTAGTTTCACGTAGGATCATGAAATTTGGTACACTTGTCCAATTCACCAAGACGCACAGAAAACCCTCTGGCGTCAACGTAATACGATAAATGGGAAGGCGGCCATTTTGGAATGTGGACCAAATTAGGTGCACGCATTGGGTGCCCAATGGGTACGGGAAAGGCACGAGAGTGTTTCAGGGTGAACTAGCTCGACTTCCCGCGGGCGCCACAAGAAGGGCGGAGCGGCGCTAAGGCATTCACACGTGCATTTTCGCAGGAAATGCAAATTTTCTAGTTAATATTATTATTATAGTTACTATCTTCCGTCCGTACGTTTTTTGGCGTCCTACTCCTCCTAGAGTATTTGTGCCATTTCAACGATTCATATATCAAAATGTTCAGCTCGTTCAGGACAATCCAGCTATGACTTTTGGTAATGCTGCAACTTTCGCTTTTTGAGATATTAAGCCTTTTCGGCCATTTTTTTCCCATTGAAAATGAATGGAGCTAAAATGAAATGGTCTTTTGGGGGCTTTATCATACCCTAAAACTCACCAAATTTGGCAGACTCATCACTCAGACATGCAGGAGTAACAAATGATCAAAACCTCGCATTTTCATATATGCTGAAGGGGCGTGGCCTGGCCTCAAAGTTAGGCATCTCGCCATGAAAAACGAAACACTAATAGCACCTACACGAAAACCGTCTAATACATCAAACCTTCAGTGATTGACCCACAACCACTCCCCTGCAATACTGAATGGTCAAATCATGACATTAATTAAGCCACGCCCCCTCACAACAGGAAGTGTACAGTTATACATTGAACGTCCCGATCGGACACCTGTTACCTAATCAGCGGGACGGTCTGTCCAGTGACCGAAGACATGTTGCTGTAACAAGCTTTCCAACACTGACCGTTTTGGGTGGAGCATGTGGGCGTGGCGAT
This sequence comes from Garcialebias charrua, assembly GCA_038048925.1. Classification (NCBI taxonomy): domain Eukaryota; kingdom Metazoa; phylum Chordata; class Actinopteri; order Cyprinodontiformes; family Rivulidae; genus Garcialebias; species Garcialebias charrua. The sequence goes on along the minus strand of JBBPBX010053304.1, from coordinate 10,958 downwards.
GTGGCGAATCAGCCGTCACGCCGTCACAAACGAAACACTAATAGCACCTACACGAAAACAGTCTAATACATCAAACCTTCAGTGATTGACCCACATCCGGTCCCCTGCAATACTGAATGGTCAAATCATGACAATAATTAAGCCACGCCCCCTCACAACAGGAAGTGTACAGTTGTACATTGAACATCCCGATCGGACACCTGTTACCTAATCAGCGTGACGGTCTGTCCAGTGACCGAAGACATGTTGCTGTAACAAGCTTTCCACGACTGGTTGTTTTGGGTGGAGCATGTGGGCGTGGCGATGTGGCGAATCAGACGTAACGCCGTCACAATACGTTTGGCCTTTTGGGAGCTTTATCATATCCCAAAACTCACCAAATTTGGCAGACTCGTCAGGACTGGTGAAAAATTACATATTTTGGGGGCGTGGCCAAAATTGCAACAGAAAGGGCTCAAGAGCGCCACCTAGAAAATTTCAAACTACCCTCCGCATTGGCCTTAGTTTCACGTAGGATCATGAAATTTGGTACACTTGTCCAATTCACCAAGACGCACAGAAAACCCTCTGGCGTCAACGTTGTACGATAAATGGGAAGGCGGCCATTTTGGAATGTGGACCAAATCGAGTGCACGCACTGGGTGCCGAACGGGTACGGGAAAGGCACGAGAGTGTTTCGGGGTGGACCAGCTCGACTTCCCGCGGTCGCCGCGAGAAGGGCGGAGCGGCGCTAAGGCATTCACACGTGCATTTTCGTAGGAAATGCGGTTTTTCTAGTTGTGTGAATGCCAACAAGGCATTCACACTATAGAGATTGTGTTTATATTTGTGTGAATGCCAACAAGGCATTCACACTATAGAGATTGTGTTTATATTTGTGTGAATGCCAACAAGGCATTCACACTATAGAGATTGTGTTTATATTTGTGTGAATGCCAACAAGGCATTCACACTATAGAGATTGTGTTTATATTTATTGTGTGAATGCCAACAAGGCATTCACACTATAGAGATTGTGTTTATATTTATTATTATTCTTTATAGATGTTACTATCTTCCATCCGTACGTTTTTTGGCGTCCTACTCCTCCTAGAGTTTTTGTGCCATTTCAACGATTCATATATCAAAATGTTCAGCTCGCTCAGGACAATCCAGCTATGACTTTTGGTAATGCTACAAGTTGCGCTTTTTGAAATAATTAGCCTTTTCGGCCATTTTTTTCCCATTGAAAATGAATGGAGCTAAAATGAAATGGTCTTTTGGGGGCTTTATCATACCCTAAAACTCACCAAATTTGGCAGACTCATCACTCAGACATGCAGGAGTAACAAATGATCAAAACCTCGCATTTTCATATATGCTGAAGGGGCGTGGCCTGGCCTCAAAGTTAGGCATCTCGCCATGAAAAACGAAACACTAATAGCACCTACACGAAAACCGTCTAATACATCAAACCTTCAGTGATTGACCCACAACCACTCCCCTGCAATACTGAATGGTCAAATCATGACATTAATTAAGCCACGCCCCCTCACAACAGGAAGTGTACAGTTATACATTGAACGTCCCGATCGGACACCTGTTACCTAATCAGCGGGACGGTCTGTCCAGTGACCGAAGACATGTTGCTGTAACAAGCTTTCCAACACTGACCGTTTTGGGTGGAGCATGTGGGCGTGGCGATGTGGCGAATCAGCCGTCACGCCGTCACAAACGAAACACTAATAGCACCTACACGAAAACAGTCTAATACATCAAACCTTCAGTGATTGACCCACATCCGGTCCCCTGCAATACTGAATGGTCAAATCATGACAATAATTAAGCCACGCCCCCTCACAACAGGAAGTGTACAGTTGTACATTGAACATCCCGATCGGACACCTGTTACCTAATCAGCGTGACGGTCTGTCCAGTGACCGAAGACATGTTGCTGTAACAAGCTTTCCACGACTGGTTGTTTTGGGTGGAGCATGTGGGCGTGGCGATGTGGCGAATCAGACGTAACGCCGTCACAATACGTTTGGCCTTTTGGGAGCTTTTTCATATCCCAAAACTCACCAAATTTGGCAGACTCGTCAGGACTGGTGAACGATTACATATTTTGGGGGCGTGGCCAAAATTTCAACAGAAATGGCTCAAGAGCGCCACCTAGAATATTTCAAATTACCCTCCGTATTGGCCTTAGTTTCACGTAGGATCATGAAATTTGGTACACTTGTCCAATTCACCAAGACGTACAGAAAACCCTCTGGCGTCAACGTTGTACGATAAATGGGAAGGCGGCCATTTTGGAATGTGGACCAAATTGAGTGCACGCACTGGGTGCCGAACGGGTACGGGAAAGGCACGAGAGTGTTTCGGGGTGGACCAGCTCGACTTCCCGCGGTCGCCGCGAGAAGGGCGGAGCGGCGCTGAGGCATTCACACGTGCATTTTCGTAGGAAATGCGGTTTTTCTAGTTATATTTATATATGTTACTATCTTCCGTCCGTACGTTTTTTGGCGTCCTACTCCTCCTAGAGTATTTGTGCCATTTCAACGATTCATATATCAAAATGTTCAGCTCGCTCAGGACAATCCAGCTATGACTTTTGGTAATGCTGCAACTTTAGCTTTTTGAGATATTTAGCCTTTTCGGCCATTTTTTTCCCATTGAAAATGAATGGAGCTAAAATGAAATGGCCTTTTGGAGGATTTATCATATCCTAAATCTCACCAAATTTGGCAGACTCATCACTCAGACATGGGGGAGTAAAAAATGATCAAAACCTCGCGTTTTTATATATGGTGAAGGGGCGTGGCCTGGCCTCAAAGTTAGGTATCTCGCCATGAAAAACGAAACACTAATAGCACCTACACGAAAACCGTCTAATACATCAAACCTTCAGTGATTGACCCACAACCGGTCCCCTACAATACTGAATGGTCAAATCATGACATTAATTAAGCCACGCCCCCTCACAACAGGAAGTGTACAGTTATACATTGAACGTCCCGATCGGACACCTGTTACCTAATCAGCGGGACGGTCTGTCCAGTGACCGAAGACATGTTGCTGTAACAAGCTTTCCAACACTGACCGTTTTGGGTGGAGCATGTGGGCGTGGCGATGTGGCGAATCAGCCGTCACGCCGTCACAAACGAAACACTAATAGCACCTACACGAAAACAGTCTAATACATCAAACCTTCAGTGATTGACCCACATCCGGTCCCCTGCAATACTGAATGGTCAAATCATGACATTAATTAAGCCACGCCCCCTCACAACAGGAAGTGTACAGTTGTACATTGAACGTCCCGATCGGACACCTGTTACCTAATCAGCGTGACGGTCTGTCCAGTGACCGAAGACATGTTGCTGTAACAAGCTTTCCACGACTGGTTGTTTTGGGTGGAGCATGTGGGCGTGGCGATGTGGCGAATCAGACGTAACGCCGTCACAATACGTTTGGCCTTTTGGGAGCTTTATCATATCCCAAAACTCACCAAATTTGGCAGACTCGTCAGGACTGGTGAAAAATTACATATTTTGGGGGCGTGGCCAAAATTGCAACAGATTAGCCTTGTCGGCCATTTTTTTCCCATTGAAAATGAATGGAGCTAAAATGAAATGGTCTTTTGGGGGCTTTATCATACCCTAAAACTCACCAAATTTGGCAGACTCATCATTCAGACATGCAGGAGTAACAAATGATCAAAACCTCGCATTTTCATATATGCTGAAGGGGCGTGGCCTGGCCTCAAAGTTAGGCATCTCGCCATGAAAAACGAAACACTAATAGCACCTACACGAAAACCGTCTAATACATCAAACCTTCAGTGATTGACCCACAACCACTCCCCTGCAATACTGAATGGTCAAATCATGACATTAATTAAGCCACGCCCCCTCACAACAGGAAGTGTACAGTTATACATTGAACGTCCCGATCGGACACCTGTTACCTAATCAGCGGGACGGTCTGTCCAGTGACCGAAGACATGTTGCTGTAACAAGCTTTCCAACACTGACCGTTTTGGGTGGAGCATGTGGGCGTGGCGATGTGGCGAATCAGCCGTCACGCCGTCACAAACGAAACACTAATAGCACCTACACGAAAACAGTCTAATACATCAAACCTTCAGTGATTGACCCACATCCGGTCCCCTGCAATACTGAATGGTCAAATCATGACAATAATTAAGCCACGCCCCCTCACAACAGGAAGTGTACAGTTGTACATTGAACATCCCGATCGGACACCTGTTACCTAATCAGCGTGACGGTCTGTCCAGTGACCGAAGACATGTTGCTGTAACAAGCTTTCCACGACTGGTTGTTTTGGGTGGAGCATGTGGGCGTGGCGATGTGGCGAATCAGACGTAACGCCGTCACAATACGTTTGGCCTTTTGGGAGCTTTATCATATCCCAAAACTCACCAAATTTGGCAGACTCGTCAGGACTGGTGAAAAATTACATATTTTGGGGGCGTGGCCAAAATTGCAACAGAAAGGGCTCAAGAGCGCCACCTAGAAAATTTCAAACTACCCTCCGCATTGGCCTTAGTTTCACGTAGGATCATGAAATTTGGTACACTTGTCCAATTCACCAAGACGCACAGAAAACCCTCTGGCGTCAACGTTGTACGATAAATGGGAAGGCGGCCATTTTGGAATGTGGACCAAATCGGGTGCACGCATTGGGTGCCGAACGGGTACGGGAAAGGCACGAGAGTGTTTCGGGGTGGACCAGCTGGACTTCCCGCGGTCGCCGCGAGAAGGGCGGAGCGGCGCTAAGGCATTCACACGTGCATTTTCGTAGGAAATGCGGTTTTTCTAGTTGTGTGAATGCCAACAAGGCATTCACACTATAGAGATTGTGTTTATATTTATTCTCGTATGTTACTATCTTCCGTCCGTACGTTTTTTGGCACGCTACTCCTCCTAGAGTATTTGTGCCATTTCAACGATTCATATATCAAAATGTTCAGCTCGTTCAGGACAATCCAGCTATGACTTTTGGTAATGCTGCAAGTTGCGCTTTTTGAAATATTAAGCCTTTTCGGCCATTTTTTTCCCATTGAAAATGAATGGAGCTAAAATGAAATGGTCTTTTGGGGGCTTTATCATACCCTAAAACTCACCAAATTTGGCAGACTCATCACTCAGACATGCAGGAGTAACAAATGATCAAAACCTCGCATTTTCATATATGCTGAAGGGGCGTGGCCTGGCCTCAAAGTTAGGCATCTCGCCATGAAAAACGAAACACTAATAGCACCTACACGAAAACCGTCTAATACATCAAACCTTCAGTGATTGACCCACAACCACTCCCCTGCAATACTGAATGGTCAAATCATGACATTAATTAAGCCACGCCCCCTCACAACAGGAAGTGTACAGTTATACATTGAACGTCCCGATCGGACACCTGTTACCTAATCAGCGGGACGGTCTGTCCAGTGACCGAAGACATGTTGCTGTAACAAGCTTTCCAACACTGACCGTTTTGGGTGGAGCATGTGGGCGTGGCGATGTGGCGAATCAGCCGTCACGCCGTCACAAACGAAACACTAATAGCACCTACACGAAAACAGTCTAATACATCAAACCTTCAGTGATTGACCCACATCCGGTCCCCTGCAATACTGAATGGTCAAATCATGACATTAATTAAGCCACGCCCCCTCACAACAGGAAGTGTACAGTTGTACATTGAAGTCCCGATCGGACACCTGTTACCTAATCAGCATGACGGTCTGTCCAGTGACCAAAGACATGTTGCTGTAACAAGCTTTCCAACACTGACCGTTTTGGGTGGAGCATGTGGGCGTGGCAATGTGGCGAATCAGACGTAACGCCGTCACAAACGAAACACTAATAGCACCTACACGAAAACTGTCTAATACATCAAACCTTCAATGATTGACCCACATCCGGTCCCCTGCAATACTGAATGGTCAAATCATGACATTAATTAAGCCACGCCCCCTCACAACAGGAAGTGTACAGTTGTACATTGAACATCCCGATCGGACACCTGTTACCTAATCAGCGTGACGGTCTGTCCAGTGACCGAAGACATGTTGCTGTAACAAGCTTTCCACGACTGGTTGTTTTGGGTGGAGCATGTGGGCGTGGCGATGTGGCGAATCAGACGTAACGCCGTCACAATACGTTTGGCCTTTTGGGAGCTTTATCATATCCCAAAACTCACCAAATTTGGCAGACTCGTCAGGACTGGTGAAAAATTACATATTTTGGGGGCGTGGCCAAAATTGCAACAGAAAGGGCTCAAGAGCGCCACCTAGAATATTTCAAATTACCCTCCGCATTGGCCTTAGTTTCACGTAGGATCATGAAATTTGGTACACTTGTCCAATTCACCAAGACGCACAGAAAACCCTCTGGCATCAACGTTGTACGATAAATGGGAAGGCGGCCATTTTGGAATGTGGACCAAATTGAGTGCACGCACTGGGTGCCGAACGGGTACGGGAAAGGCACGAGAGTGTTTCGGGGTGGACCAGCTCGACTTCCCGCGGTCGCCGCGAGAAGGGCGGAGCGGCGCTAAGGCATTCACACGTGCATTTTCGCAGGAAATGCGGTTTTTCTAGTTATTATTATAGTTACTATCTTCCGTCCGTACGTTTTTTGGCACGCTACTCCTCCTAGAGTATTTGTGCCATTTCAACGATTCATATATCAAAATGTTCAGCTCGTTCAGGACAATCCAGCTATGACTTTTGGTAATGCTGCAAGTTGCGCTTTTTGAAATATTAAGCCTTTTCGGCCATTTTTTTCCCATTGAAAATGAATGGAGCTAAAATGAAATGGTCTTTTGGGGGCTTTATCATACCCTAAAACTCACCAAATTTGGCAGACTCATCACTCAGACATGCAGGAGTAACAAATGATCAAAACCTCGCATTTTCATATATGCTGAAGGGGCGTGGCCTGGCCTCAAAGTTAGGCATCTCGCCATGAAAAACGAAACACTAATAGCACCTACACGAAAACCGTCTAATACATCAAACCTTCAGTGATTGACCCACAACCACTCCCCTGCAATACTGAATGGTCAAATCATGACATTAATTAAGCCACGCCCCCTCACAACAGGAAGTGTACAGTTATACATTGAACGTCCCGATCGGACACCTGTTACCTAATCAGCGGGACGGTCTGTCCAGTGACCGAAGACATGTTGCTGTAACAAGCTTTCCAACACTGACCGTTTTGGGTGGAGCATGTGGGCGTGGCGATGTGGCGAATCAGCCGTCACGCCGTCACAAACGAAACACTAATAGCACCTACACGAAAACAGTCTAATACATCAAACCTTCAGTGATTGACCCACATCTGGTCCCCTGCAATACTGAATGGTCAAATCATGACATTAATTAAGCCACGCCCCCTCACAACAGGAAGTATTTTTTTCCCATTGAAAATGAATGGAGCTAAAATGAAAGTGCCTGTTGGGGGCTTTATCATATCCTAAATCTCACCAAATTTGGCAGACTCATCACTTAGACATGGGGGAGTAAAAAATGATCAAAACCTCACGTTTTTATATATGCTGAAGGGGCGTGGCCTGGCCTCAAAATTAGGCATCTCGCCATGAAAAACGAAACACTAATAGCACCTACACGAAAACCGTCTAATACATCAAACCTTCAGTGATTGACCCACAACCGGTCCCCTACAATACTGAATGGTCAAATCATGACAATAATTAAGCCACGCCCCCTCACAACAGGAAGTGTACAGTTGTACATTGAACATCCCGATCGGACACCTGTTACCTAATCAGCGTGACGGTCTGTCCAGTGACCGAAGACATGTTGCTGTAACAAGCTTTCCACGACTGGTTGTTTTGGGTGGAGCATGTGGGCGTGGCGATGTGGCGAATCAGACGTAACGCCGTCACAATACGTTTGGCCTTTTGGGAGCTTTATCATATCCCAAAACTCACCAAATTTGGCAGACTCGTCAGGACTGGTGAAAAATTACATATTTTGGGGGCGTGGCCAAAATTGCAACAGAAAGGGCTCAAGAGCGCCACCTAGAATATTTCAAATTACCCTCCGCATTGGCCTTAGTTTCACGTAGGATCATGAAATTTGGTACACTTGTCCAATTCACCAAGACGCACAGAAAACCCTCTGGCGTCAACGTTGTACGATAAATGGGAAGGCGGCCATTTTGGAATGTGGACCAAATTGAGTGCACGCACTGGGTGCCGAACGGGTACGGGAAAGGCACGAGAGTGTTTCGGGGTGGACCAGCTCGACTTCCCGCGGTCGCCGCGAGAAGGGCGGAGCGGCGCTAAGGCATTCACACGTGCATTTTCGTAGGAAATGCGGTTTTTCTAGTTGTGTGAATGCCAACAAGGCATTCACACTATAGAGATTGTGTTTATATTTATTGTGTGAATGCCAACAAGGCATTCACACTATAGAGATTGTGTTTATATTTGTGTGAATGCCAACAAGGCATTCACACTATAGAGATTGTGTTTATATTTATTATTATCTACAGTTTATAGATGTTACTATCTTCATTCCGTACGTTTTTTGGCATGTAACTACTCGCACAGTTTTGGTGCGATTTCAACAATTCATATATCAAAATGTTCAGCTCATTTAGGACAATCCGGCTATGACTTTTGGTAATGCTGCAACTTTAGCTTTTTGAGATATTCAGCCTTTTCGGCCATCTTTTTCCCATTGAAAATGAATGGAGCTAAAATGAAATGGCCGTTTGGGAGCTTTATCATATCCTAAATCTTACCAAATTTGGCAGACTCATCACTCAGACATGGGGGAGTAAAAAATGATCAAAACCTCATGTTTTCATATATGATGAAGGGGCGTGGCCTGGCCTCAAAGTTAGGTATCTCGCCATGAAAAACGAAACACTAATAGCACCTACACGAAAACTGTCTAATACATCAAACCTTCAGTGATTGACCCACAACCAGTCCCCTGCAATACTGAATGGTCAAATCATGACATTAATTAAGCCACGCCCCCTCACAACAGGAAGTGTACAGTTGTACATTGAACGTCCCGATCGGACACCTGTTACCTAATCAGCGTGACGGTCTGTCCAGTGACCAAAGACATGTTGCTGTAACAAGCTTTCCAACACTGACCGTTTTGGGTGGAGCATGTGGGCGTGGCAATATGGCGAATCAGACGTAACGCCATCACAAACGAAACACTAATAGCACCTACACGAAAACTGTCTAATACATCAAACCTTCAGTGATATACCCACATCCGGTCCCCTGCAATACTGACTGGTCAAATCATGACAATAATTAAGCCACGCCCCCTCACAACAGGAAGTGTACAGTTGTACATTGAACGTCCGGATTGGACACCTGTTACCTAATCAGCGTGACGGTCTGTCCAGTGACCAAAGACATAGTGTTGTAACAAGCTTTCCAACAATGACTGTTTTGGGTGGAGCATGTGGGCGTGGCGATGTGGCGAATCAGACGTAACGCCGTCACAATACGTTTGGCCTTTGGGGAGCTTTATCATATCCCAAAACTCACCAAATTTGGCAGACTCGTCAGGACTGGTGAAAAATTACATATTTTGGGGGCGTGGCCAAAATTGCAACAGAAACGGCTCAAGAGCGCCACCTAGAATATTTCAAACTACCCTCCGCATTGGCCTTAGTTTCACGTAGGATCATGAAATTTGGTACACCTCCCCGATTCACCAAGGCGCACAGAAAACCCTCTGGCACCAACGTTGTACGATGAAAGGAAAGGCGACATTTTCGGCCATTTTTATCCCATTGAAAATGAATGGAGCTAAAATGAAATAGCATTTTGGGGGCTTTTTCATATCCCAAAACTCACCAAAATTGGCAGACTCATCAGGACTGGTGAACGATTACATATTTTGGGGGCGTGGCCAAAATTGCAACAGAAACGGCTCAAGAGCGCCACCTAGAAAATTTCAAACTACCCTTCGCATTGGCCTTAGTTTCACGTAGGATCATGAAATTTGGTACGCTTGTCCAATTCACAAAGACGCACAGAAAACCCTCTGGCATCAACGGTGTACGATAAATGGGAAGGCGGCCATTTTGGAATGTGGACCAAATCGGGTGCACGCATTGGGTGCCGAACGGGTACGGGAAAGGCACGAGAGTGTTTCGGGGTGGACCAGCTAGACTTCCCGCGGTCGTCGCGAGAAGGGCGGAGCGGCGCTAAGGCATTCACACGTGCATTTTCGTAGGAAATGCGGTTTTTCTAGTTGTGTGAATGCCAACAAGGCATTCACACTATAGAGATTGTGTTTATATTTGTGTGAATGCCAACAAGGCATTCACACTATAGAGATTGTGTTTATATTTATTATTATCTACAGTTTATAGATGTTACTATCTTCATTCCGTACGTTTTTTGGCATGTAACTACTCGCACAGTTTTGGTGCGATTTCAACAATTCATATATCAAAATGTTCAGCTCATTTAGGACAATCCGGCTATGACTTTTGGTAATGCTGCAACTTTAGCTTTTTGAGATATTCAGCCTTTTCGGCCATCTTTTTCCCATTGAAAATGAATGGAGCTAAAATGAAATGGCCGTTTGGGAGCTTTATCATATCCTAAATCTTACCAAATTTGGCAGACTCATCACTCAGACATGGGGGAGTAAAAAATGATCAAAACCTCATGTTTTCATATATGATGAAGGGGCGTGGCCTGGCCTCAAAGTTAGGTATCTCGCCATGAAAAACGAAACACTAATAGCACCTACACGAAAACTGTCTAATACATCAAACCTTCAGTGATTGACCCACAACCAGTCCCCTGCAATACTGAATGGTCAAATCATGACATTAATTAAGCCACGCCCCCTCACAACAGGAAGTGTACAGTTGTACATTGAACGTCCCGATCGGACACCTGTTACCTAATCAGCGTGACGGTCTGTCCAGTGACCA